>JAQFXW010003526.1:0-11827 GCA_034693945.1 Dendrobaena attemsi
GTCAATCGATGTAACCGTCAATCGATGTAACCGTCAATCGATGTAACCGTCAATCGATGTAACCGTCAATCGATGTAGCCGTCAATCGATGTAACCGTCAATAAATGTAATCAATGTAGGCCTAACCAATGAGAATAACGTAAAATATTCACTAATGTATTCGTCATATGGCGCTACAATTCGTTTACATACAGCCTCTGATCGCGCTACGGAGGCTTTATTCACTTTAACGATAATTTGATTTATTTTCAAATTCACATTTTAAGTTGCATTGTGTACAGAACCTAAAATAGTTCGTCACTATTGACGGGTCATGGCTAGTAAGCAAATAATTACTGGCTATAGGCTTTTACTGCTAACCCGTCACTGAATTTGTATTGTTGCAAGTAGTGAAACTGATTTGTTCCGTAGCGTATAAGTTACCTACTTCTTTTCGTCTAATTTGAGAAAAAAAACATAATTTCGCCTTCAGGATGACGTGAGTAGCTTGCGACAATTAGCCAATCTGTTGCTGAACAGAAAATCAAATTCTAAATTGGAGACATAAAAATACAGAGTCAGAGACAGACAGACAGACAGATAGAGAAGCAGAGCGAGAAATGGACTGAGAGAGACATACAGAGATAAACAGACACAGTCAGACAGACAGATAGGGAGAGGGAAAGAGAATTGTAAGAAATAAACGAATCAACGCAGACTAATTGGCCCAATACGTTCACATGAACTGCATGATTGAACTGATACGATCCCATTAAGATAGGCCTACCACAAACTACCATATCGTGTCTATGCATAAGGACGTTATTGCCAGGGACGACATTAAGTGCTTTCCGGGGCAAAACGGTCATCGATCATCCTTAAACATAACTGATAACCTTTTTTAGTCATCACTTTTTATCTTTGTATCTGAGATTATAGAGGAGACAAAAACTTAAGGTCTGAAATACAGGGATGGGCAAAACATACGTTCTGAAATTCAGGGAGGCAAATGCCCCGCCCCCTCAAATGACGTCCCTGCTAGAGTGTGTGCCTGTTCGGTGCCGTTCGTTTCAACTATTACTAATGAAAGTCATTATTCTGATCCTCATCGATCACAAACTCTATCATGCCAACGTCTTTTTGCGTTAAATGTTTATTTCTGCACAATCAGATTTATTCAATATTTGTACTCGATCATTTGGCGAATTTATAGACTCTGGTTTATGACATTCAGCTTTGTTAGACTTTCCAATAGTATGTGTAGGCCTATATATATATATTGAGATGTTGAATAGCTTAAGCTTAGGCCTGCATGTTAAATTTATATGTTGCAAATTATAAGTTTCAGACGCGCCAATGCTTTCATTTTCAGCATTTAGCAGGCGATGCAGTGAATGTTATGTAGGCCTAATGTAGTATAGGCCTAAATCTTTGACATTTTTCAACGTCACATGACGGGCACGTCAGGGAGACCAGCTTATTCACCAGCGCCTGAATTGCTATAATTAAACTTGCTTAAATCTGGATAAAGCAGCAAATATACAACTTTTGTCGCCGCTCCTTCTCTCTGTCACTTGTCACACAATCGTCTTTAAAAACATTGCGATGTTTTTTTCGCTAAATTATATTATGACGTAGCAACCTCAGGCAAAACAGTAAATAATATAGACACTGACAGACGTATACCGGTAGCCAAGAATGCACCTAATAGGCATATACGATGGGCGCATTTGTGCACGCATGAATGTGTCTAGTAATGCAAAACAGAACAACCTACTCAGAATGTTGAAGCTCTGCTCAGCATTCTTAGACCTACATTTCACTTAACATCTGATAGACTACTACAAGTATTGTACTATAGGCCTATGTTTTGTGACAATGTTTGTCGTATGAGTTTGTTGAAATGTCGGAGAAAGTTTAACTAACTATATTTTAGTCACTTTTTTAAACTTATTAGTAGAATCATGTGACAGTTTCGTACATGTGTGCGTTGGTGTGTTGCAGTGGAGTTCAAAGTGACAAAAGACAGCATAAGCGGCGTCTTCTGTCGGTCCAGTAGAGTCATGGTGGCCACTCCGTTGGGCATTTGGACTGCACAGAGTCCCTTCCTCTCGACCACTCAATGCATCAGCGACGACGATGCCCTTCAGTCGAATTGCAGCACACCCATTCCCACTGGAACCAGCGTCGTCGCCTTCTGGTCGGCTCCATCGACGCCTGGAAACGGAGACATGGAAATTGTGTAAGCATTCCAGACGCTCAGCTTAGTTATTCAGTTACATCTCATCGATTCTATAAGCACCTCTTCAAGTTTACTACTATACTCAGAGGCGTTTCCGACTACAGCGCTAATGCTGAGTTGAAATTAGCACACAAAAGCGCCTCATTTGCCATCTGGCGAAAGAAGGTTGAGTCTACTTAGTGGACTCGATCTTGGATTTTATATTCTTCGTATATACCAGCGTCTCATCCATTATACTAAAACCAATTTCGAGTGAAGAACTTGCTCAACGCCTTACGCAGTGGCTTGAGGTGGATTCGAACCTGCCACCCTCCAGTCTAAAAGCATCCAATACCACCGATACTCTACCATGCCTCACATAATTTATGCATTGCACGGTAATCTAGAACAAAATGGTAGCGGATAAAATGGTATGGACAAAATGGTATATGGAGAAAATGATATTGGACAAAATGGTACGGACCAAAATAATCGTACGGACAAAATAGTACGGACAAAATGGTATCGACAAAATGGTACGGACAAAATGACACGGATAAATAGTATGGATAAAATTGTAAGTTATTCCAATAGTATATAATATAGGACCGGTGTCATTGAATTTTTTAAATATAAAATATGTTCAGTTAATCAAGTGATCACAATGAATCAGTAAATTAATCAATAAATAGTCAACTTTCTATTGAAGCCGTTTTAAGGTAGGCCTACAGACAACAGAAACATTAGTACCTGAGTCCATGGGCCACAAAAGAGCAATATAAGGAGTCCCAGAAGGGATTTCCGCTAATTAGGGGCCCTTAAATATGCAACTCATCAATCTGATATACCGACAGACCTACCAGAATATTATTGCTGCTCTTTGTTCCCCATGCCCGTAAATCTATAGGCAGATAGGCAGTAATTATTCAATGGTCGACCATTCGATCTAGAACAGACTATATCTTTGGCCCTTCGATTCCTAGAACTCCCTCTCATGTGAGCGAAGGATTTTCCCAAGGTTCTTACATGTGCGTGTTTATTGGGTCTGAATCGAATTGCAATTTAACTACATTCACAGATAACCTCATCTATGATTTCGGTAACAGAGTTGATGTCTTTTGGGTTTACAATTAATTAATTCAGTGCTGTAGAGTTTGATGCAGTCATGAACCCCGATCGTGTCAATGTCGCCATGTGATAGTTTTTTTAAACATACACTCTGTGACTTTAACATCTTAAATGTCGCAAAAGATTGGGGGCCTGGTTATCGATAGATCAGACGAGATATCTTGATAATCTGTAGCCGGAAGAAGACCATAATAGGACTCTGTAGTCAGAGGAAGATATAGCACTTGCCCGTAGCAGCTGTGAACCTAGGAGAGTCGGGTGTCCTTGAGATAATTGTCCCGTGTATACATTCTCACCAAGCTTCAATTCATTATTTTACGCTTCACCGACGGACACGTGACACGTGACGATTAACCCTTCCACTATACGCAGTTCACCTGTTACTGAAATCTACGCCCACCACAAACCCCACATCTACCTACCATCGATGACCGAAATACTAGCTCATAACTTTCACATAAGCTTTGTAGGACCTATTATTAATGAATATTTGCACATGATGTACTACCGATATAAATTATACTTGTAGTTAAAATTTAATATTGATATTGCATGTGCTATCTTGTGAATGGCCATAGTGTTCGTTGATCACTGTAATTGCTTCTGCTCAGTTTTCTGTTGTCATTGTTGTCCTTGCTGGGTTAAATTTCTCAGCCGTTTCTCCAGTCAAGACAGTTTGCATGAGCCTCAAGACCTACGCAGCTTCACATGACAGTCTACAGACTTTTAAGAGGTTCACAAGCAAACTGTCTTCTTCGATCTTGACGGAAAGTGGAAACTGAGACAAGGGGGGAAATGTATGGACTTTCTCTGTCTGTCTGTCTCTGTCTGTCTCTCTGTCTGCCTGTCTCTCTGTCTCTGTCTCTTTTTTCTCTCTCTGTCTCTTTTTGTTTGTCAGTCTGTCTGTCTCTGTCAGTTCTGTCTTTCTGTCTCTGTTTCTGTCTGTCTGTCTCTCTTTGTCTCCCTGTTTCTATGTCTCTCTGTCTGTCTCTCTATCTTTGTCTGTGTCTGTCTATCTGTCGCTCTCTGTCCTCTTTCTCTCTGTCCTCTCTCTGTCCTCTCTCTCTTTCTCTTTCTTTTTTTCTCTGTCTCTCTGTCTCTATCTCTCTCTGTCTCTCTATGTTTCCATCTCCCTCTCTCTATTATTTTAGGGCCTATACAAGTTCTATATTATACCTGGATATATGCAATTTTCTAATTGCATTATGCCTATTTAAATTGTTGGCTGTAATTAGCGTAATAGACACTTTAGGAAAACTTTGAAGAGGTGCACGAATTCCGTTCTGACAATCTTTTAACCGGTTACTATTTTTCATTCCTATTGGGATGAGGATCGTCCTCGTCATCTCAGTCATCATGTCCGTCTTATCATCATTACAATCATCGTGATCATTACTATAATATTCACCTCAGTCAAAATTATAAATGTCATGAGACGCCATCGTATTCTAAACCATACTTCTCGTGGCGTGTACTCGATGTATGCGTCCGTAACGTATTTTGCTGTTTGACGGCACCTTCACTCGCTTGGGGCGCTTTACATTCGTTGAGGCCGCGTATACAAAATTAAAATCTCTTTTCCAATTTAAATTTTGAGTCGTAGAGCTTAAAGGCCACGCCATTTTTGACGGTTATATGTATGATGGTTGTCAGTAGTGCACGGTCTGTGGATCCTCGAACTTCTCCAGTTGCAATTAATACATCTGAAGTTGATTAGTTTGGATCAATCGACAAATTCAAAAGACTCAGTGTACATTTGTTCCTGTTGAATAGAACAAATAGCCTCTACGTGTTTCAAGCTGCTCTGCTGAAGCTACTGATGCTCCTTATAATGAGCATGATTACGACACCGGTTACAAGCTTAATGACAATTAATTGTACAAATACGAAAACGAGGAAGACCACCATACTGATGATGATGATGACGACGATGATGACGATGATTATGGTGGTGTGGTGGTGGTGATGATTGTATTGGTGGCAGTGGTGGTGGTGGTGGCACAAATAGTAATAGTACTTAATAAATTAAAATGAAGAAAAATAAGAATAGTGCAATTAATAACGATCTTATCGAATGATGTGCAGTTCCAGAGTAAAAAATAGAATAGGCCCCTAATGTGAAAATTGTGTATAAGTTCCTGGGGAAACGAAGTACATCAGGGCAAAAAACTTATGATAATAATATTTTTGCTGTAGGATCAGAACTACAATGTACCTCGGTCATTAAAAACAGCAATTCATCATGATTAGTCAACGTCATCATCGCAAATTACAGTTTATTTGCTTCTCATCGTTATTGCTGGTGCTGCTGTCGCTGCAAGCATTTTTTAATGCGTGAAAAATTACACATAAATGAACATTTGCGGATGGTCTGATTGGAAATGTTTAGTCAGAGGATTAATTTTAAAAGAAACAACACATATTTAAAGTACTAATTTGCTTTGCTTTGTTCTGCAGTTGCTCTATTCTTAACACGTACGACAAATTCTGGATTTGGAATTCGATCATCTTAAGCGAATCGACGGACTAAGAAAGCCATCACAGAATCGACGGGAGATCGCTAACCAACCGCCTAACCTACTAAGAATTGAACTTGCTGCTGATCAGAAACAGTTTTCGATTTGCAGCGTTATAAATGACAGCGTCAGAGCAGTCATTAGATACGTCATCATATCGATGTGATCAAAGTGACAACGGAAGCCTGTGGAGTGATGGGGACTGCAAGCCCAGTCCTTTATTGGCAAATGTTCTACATGGATTTCTAGCGCTCCTTATTCTTTAACTAGGGCCTACAGGTTGGTCCATTTGTTTAGAACCGACCAGAAAAATGTCTTGGTATAAGTCTGTATTAAGCCAGAGGTTCATGACACCAAAAGTAATTCATGTTTAACAAGGAACTGTAAATCTTTATCCATCGTCACCGAAACTTAAATCACCGACAGGCTGTATGGGTTCAGAAAAGTTCTGCCTTTGAAGAGATAGAATAACGACCGTTGTTCCACTTGAGTTTCAGTTAATACAAAATAGAACAGCTAACGTTTGAGCGAAGCTGCAGGAGATGGCTATTAGGCCCATTATGCTCCCGAATTTCAGTAGCAGCCATCACCGATTTTATTACTGCCTATACATTTTTATAGTAAATCTTTAGGACCTACTATACAGAATCTACCATCATTCATTGATACATGCATTATTATTATTGTGCGCTTGTCTAATATTCTAATATTCATTTGACTTGATAATATTATTCGGACTTGAAGGTAACACGTAGGCCTACAGTCGTACACAGCACGTTAAGTCCCAAAGCACTCGTTGATTGATACTCGATCGTATGGAAGTTAATTGTTTGCTTAGTTGAAGGAAATCCACTTTCTGGTATTGCTTCTCTCAGATAAATTCACTGATCGCCTTGTTAATTCATTATTAGCTCAACTGCCATTAATATTTATATGTAGAGTCCTACGGAAAGCGAGCGTTGAATAATACGCACAAGTCGACATAGGTTGCTATCGTTCTTGCAACTGCTACAGCTTCAAACAGATGAGAGTAGAGTTAAATGGCGGATTCCCCTTTTCGCTATAATTATCGAAGGTGCTATAACAAAGTGCTTGCAGAGAAAAAGAAACTGCACAGTAATTGTGATTCGTGACTTGCTTCCTATCGAAACTATTCAACGCGATCTAGGCTTAGGCATATGTCTTCTGTATAGGCCTACGGCGGAAGCCTATAGTTGGACTATTCTTGGGCATAGCCATAGGCATAGCTTAAGCTTATACTCTGTTCGGGTATAGGCTTAGCTCATTATTTGAAGCTTACGTTTCACTGTAAGACGTCCTAATTGTATTTAAAGTGATCAGGAACGCGTGATTTGTGTTTTTGCCGTCTTTTCTGTTTGCTGACAGTCTGCCAACATAGAACTGACTGGAGGATAATCTGTGAACTATTCATCCTGTGTATAGTCCTGCACGCCTACGTTCAGAAACCTTTGAAAAGCATTAATAGATTTCGGCCTAAATATTGCAGAGAATTGATGAAGCAATCAGTCATTGTCGTCATGTTGTAACTGCTGTTTACAATGGAATCACTCGTTTGGGTCAAAGCTAGCCTAAACCACTTATCAGCCCTAAAAAATGTTGCTTGAGATCGACGCTCTCTTTCGTCGGATCTGACAGATACAATTTTTTACGACACGACCGGGAGTTGCCGTTGCATATTCATGAACAACACGAGTCGTCGTGTGTCTTCTGTATAGGCCTATAGTTGGACTATTCTTGATAGGCCCCTATGGCAGGTAAGCGTTTTGGTGAGCTCTGACGTCACATTGATTTAGGCCAACTGCAGTGCTTCATTGGTTGTGTCTTTAGGCGTTGATATAATAGGCCTACTGCATTTTCAATCAACATTAGGAGTCTAACTAATTTTATTGTCATATTATTATTACTATTATTATTTTGATATGATCCCTCAAGATTGCAACAATTAAGGGGCCTAGTTCTGCAATGGCTAGCCTTTGCAGATGGCATTCATTTGAAAAGTGTTGCAAAAGGTGATTGCACTGAAGCGCTGAATAGCCATAGACAAGCGCTGATAGAGGAAGATGGTTTCTCTACCATCTCCTGTGGTCTGGGCTAAACGCGATAGCTCAGAAGATTGAGAAGCGCACGGCCATGTTGGTTGATTGGGCCCATAGTTTCGTTTGATTTGCGTGCAAATGTGGCTGCCGTAAGCAAACTAAGAAGTTCTACTTTTCACTGGAAAGTTAGAAACACAATAGGCTTACTAAGGTAAAATTCATGTTGGACTAGGGACTATGTTGACGACGGTGAGGCATTGGTAGACACGGTCGATTTGTCCTCGTCAGAGATCTGATAGACAACCAATAATAATTATGCATTATAGGCCTATTATATGCATGCAGGTTGAGCCATTTGAAACTCTAGTCTCTTAAGGTAAAACATTGTCTTATCTGCCTATCAGTTCTAAATTTGATTTAAAATTAATGCTTGCTATTCTTATTAAGGCCTACTTAATTTATTTAGTAAATTTGTCAATTAGTCAACACTTTCTGTATGCATATCCCATCTTATCTTGTACTGCCTCATCGATGTAAACTGAATATGGACATCTACGAAAGTCGTGCGGTTTCGAGTCAATTTATTTTCCAAGTTAGGTACTCGATTCATAGAAAGCTCGGAGTAAATGATATTTCGATCAGTTCAAATAATGAAGGTAGGACAACTCCAGATGCGATATCTTTCAAGTTGATTTCTGTGTATTATTAAATTAGTAAAGGCATCTCTGGCAAAAGCTAACCGTACATAGGCTTATATATATATATATATAAAATATATATACAGATATAAACATGATACATGTATAACCAGTACAGTAAAGGCCAAGGCCCATGTAATATTATTATGTATGCATGCTTTTTAGGTTGAAGGTGTCTGAAGTGTGTTTTGCATGTCAGTGAAAGGCGTTTTCTCTTTAAAATATATACAGTTATAGGCCTACAGCATGCTATAATTATAGTCGCAAAACAACTGATATCGGGACGATGAGAACGGCTCAATCGTGATGCGATCCATGCTGCTCAGCGTCATATATGCATAGCTTGTAGGCCTAAATCTCATCTACTTTTGTCTAGCAGCAGCAGCAGTAGCAGCAGCAACTGCATCGACAGAAGGCATCTATAAAGGCGACTGCAGAACCTCCGTTGTCCTCGATCACCGTAACTTCTGCCGATCGGAACGTCAACAAAGTCAGACAGACACCGTTAGTATCCATGATTTGAGTGACATACTACTCCTATAACTGTTTATAACTTTGCAGGACCGTATTCTAAATCGCTACTGTATGTTGTTGAACAGCTGAAAGAGCTGACTATTGGTTTCTGAATGGTATATGGCATAACTGGTTGGCATGACCATTTAGATACGGATTGATAAATTGATCAATAAATAACGTAATTTGAATAATATTTAGTCATAGTCATCTCGCTTGCAACTGTAATCTAAGTGCAATGCTAATATATTATGTTCTTACATATTAAGTTCGGGCCTTGTACTTTGTAGTGGCCAGCATAGCTAGAATTCTTTATTTGGTCACCGACGGATGTATTCACTAAAACCAGACATTTCTGTTTTTACTGAGGCTACATTTGCAATCATTGTTAGGCAACTAGATTATAACAATGCTTACAAATCGAAGTATTGTATAAATCTATGGATTTCAATGAAAGGATCAGTAAGCAAATGAGTTATGCAAAATATAGTAAAGTAAAAAGTAAAGTCCAACCACGGGCCGAAGGCCCATTGGGAGGCGCTTATCTCCTTTACCTTGGCCCTTGAGCCGACAATGGACGAATCCCAAGATCCTGGACACGGGGCCTGTGTATCTCAGGACTTGCCGTTTACTTCCCAGCTTACGCCGGTGCCAAATTATACTGCTTGGTGACAGAGGCATGTGTGCGCAAACAACTTGCCCAAGGTCGCTGCACGGGGCTCGATCCCATGCTGCCCGAGCAGACGCGCTACGCGATCGGCCTCCATGTCACACATAACTAAGACATGTTACATGTTATGCACTGAGAACGGACATTAGACTAAAAGAATATTAATTTTATATTAAGCAGCGCCACTCACTGTACAAATAAATGGCACACACAATTAGCCTATAGGATGCTGTTGCCTATAGGAATTAGCGAATTACACAGAATTGGAACGATAATGAACTGTTACAAGGAATCGCAGTCTTCATCCTACTGGCAATAATTATTATTATAAGGACAAGGATATTGGTAGCCCTAATATCCTGGAACCTGTGGCACAAAGTAGGGCCTGTTGAACGTTTCTAAAAGTAGCCCTGAGCCCCATTATCATGTTGCTTGTGCGAGGTTTAGATCCATACCTTCAGTACTTCGTAGGTCTTGATATTTTGTCAGGTCGTTAGTGTCTGGAGAATAATTTATCAAGTCAGAGTTTGTGTAGTATAGTAGTGTGGGTTTAGACGACGTAGGCTACGTACCTCGTCAACTAAATGTACTTGGAGTAGACCTAGGCTAGTCTCAGTTTACAGATGCCTATCTGATGACAAACGGACCAAATTGCAAACGAAAATTGGGATAGAGCATGGTATTTGAGTGAATTTGTCAATTTTACTTCATTACAAAAGAATCGAGTTTTAGCACTAAGAAACTGGGCAATTAAGATGTTGTAGGAAAGGCAATTTTATTTGAATCATCAACCAGAATCATCAATGTGCGTATAATATTATTATTATCAGGTGGTCTGTTTTGTGAAAAAGAGGATTTCCGAAACATATTGAATCGGGGCCGATTGCTTCGAGACTGAAAGGATGAAGAAAATTCTCCAGAGGATTTCAATTATCGTCGCTTCACTTTGCTGGACACCGATTCTTGCTCAGAATGACAGTAAGTTATCAGTAGCCTACTTTCGCTGAAACCGCGAATCGTAGCCTTGTTACTGTAGGCCTACTGTATTGTATTGCACTATAATTATTGTATTTATGTATTTCTATACCGCCTCTTACAGATCAATACTACTCAGTCTCAGAGGCGTTCCCGACTCCAGCCCGCAGGTGTGTCAGAGTTTTACACGCCGAGGCGCTTGACCAATTGTGAGGTAAGGACTTGCTGAAGGTCCCTACGCGGCGGGTGAGATTCGAGCCTGCAACCCCCTTCGGTTGCAAGGCGGCGACTTTCACCACTACACTACCACGCCTAACAACCAAACCCTTACAAGAACCAGTCTGTACAAGATAATCTCACCACATATTACAATATCGCTGCCCAATAGGCATAAGTATTGACAATATAACAATGACGATGCTCTTTCTTGTACTTTGGTCAACAGCAGTTTCTGCAATTTTCATACAGTCCTAATTTTAATACTTTGCCCATTTAGGTTTCTTTAATTTGTTTTTGGTCAGAAAATGGCTGAAATCTTATACCCTACAAAAATGGTCCACCTCGCCTGATTCATATGACCGCACTACCTTGTTAACAAACAGATTTGCCAATTTGTATCAAACAGGCTGATTTAAAAAAAATTATCCGCTACGTTTTAATATTTTTAATGACATTTCACAGACTTAAAGGTAATTCATATTTATATACAACGGCCAATGTTTATCAAAATATTTCCAACGCAACAAAAGTTACAGAGCTTTTAACGAGCACATTTTCTTGTATTCTGATGAATCAAAAAAGAGTAACACAACAAGCGTTACAAAAAATAAAGGTTCCACGACAAATGGTTCACAGACAAATGGTTCACGACAAATGGTTCACAGACATTTGATTTACTGTGCAGTATCGTCTACTAAGTAGATATACGATGAAAATCTAAATTAAATTCAAAGTGGGATGAACAATAAGAAACGTATCTACCACTTGAAGCTGGATGTACGATGAAAATCTAACATAAACTCGAAGTTGGATGATAATAATACCATATGTACATGAAGAGATACGCTTAA
>JAQFXW010003527.1:0-11826 GCA_034693945.1 Dendrobaena attemsi
TGAGAGGGAACTCGCTACAGAGAGAAATAATCGAGGGAAGAATGGAAGGAAAAAGGAGTAACGGAAAACCTAGGCAAGAACTGCTGCTGGACTGGATGATGGAAAACGGATACAAGGAACTTAAAAGGAAGAGAAGAGTGGAGCCATTGGACGTTCAGACCTGTCGGAGGGCAGAGAACTTAAACAAGAAGAAGAAGAAGACTGAAGGTAGGCCCTAAGTAGCTTCAAATTTCTGTAATCAAATTAACAATCAATGGTTTGTCTTATGTAGGCTTACGTTAATTGTTAATCTATTACGTTCCATGATCATTTTCTGACCAAATAAAAATGTGTAAGTCGAACAGAGTAGGAGAAAGTGGTTCTGTAATTTTTTATTCAATTTTTACCTGTGGTAGACTCGCATCGAAGTATAAACAGAAAAAGTAAGGTTTGTAAAGATTGCAACGCATGTACAGGCCTTATAGTAAGTTCTTGAGTTTATTCTGACCTGTTACTTTTATCATAAACTTTGGGAAGGTGTTCAGCCGTCCAGGAGCTGGACTGTTTAGTTGAGCAGAAGGGCTAAAAAGTATCCTGATCGTATTTCCAGTTGATGTGTAGAGGTCCTGTTGTCTCATCTCTCCGTCAACACAGATTGAAATGTTCCTCCTTCCCTCTTTATCGACAACCAATCCACTGCTGCGTCGACATGACTGTTTGCGAGCGATTCGGTCAGTGCCATCGACTGAAGACGAGAAATCGATGAGGACCATTCTTATCTGTTGACCACCAGATGATTCGATGATCCACGGCTGCACTTCTGTTCCACATGTTCCGGCCTCAGTTGTGAAAGAGCGGATGATGTGAACTGGATTCTTAGAAGCAGCAACTACGCACGAACGGTGCTCATCAGCAACTGCGAAACAGTCACAACATAAACATATAAGACTATTTCAAGTGATTACAAATGACCTCCAAATAATATCGCTAGTTCCTCGACACGAAATTATAACGAAGGGTTGCATGACTGAAGGAAAATGCTTAAAGACTTAGAGGAAGAAGCACAGATTTCAATCTAGCTGTACAGAATTGAGAATGTCTAAGCAAATCGTGAGTGCTCAGTGAATTCAGTTCTGATGCCTGTCCATTACTCATTTAAAAACATGTATTATGAACACTGCCACGATTCGACTCTGATGCGAACAGTAACATTTAATTTATTCTGCTTGCCTGCAGCAGCAACTGTTGTCAGCTGTAATGTACGATGAACAATCTGCGTAATAACGTATAATAATAATATTTGTGACTTACTTGTTACACAATCGTAGCTAGTTTCGAGGTACATCTTCAGACCGGGAAAGCAAGGCTGAATGCTTTCGTCCGGAATGTCTGAAACGGGAATACTGCACCCTGCAGTTCCTGAGCATCTTCGATCTAGGATTTCTAGGACATCCGCTGAACAACCAAGTAAGCGAATCTCTTCACCTGCTAGTAATCGCTTTTGTGCCGAAACTTCTTCAGCTGTTATACAACGTCCTGTGCGCATGCGCCCGTAGGTGGCGCTTTTCATGAGTATTACCTCATTCTTCAAACACTGAGGTTGAAAGATCTCTGTCAGGCAATAGTCTTCAACTGTGGCAAACATAAACAAAATCTTACACTAATTGCATGTTTGACTTGAACTTATTACCAGGCTACAACGTTTTCTTCCAACCCATATAATATATGCTAATTAAGCATAATTATGTCAAGGTTGGAACCATGATTGTAGCATATTGCGTAAGTGGCAGGCTGTACTGACTACGTGTATAAACTCGTAGAACGTGATCCATCCACCTTTACATATACACCCATGGAAGGAGTTTATCAGGGGTTAGGGGTGGTCTATGCCTCCATGAATAAGTTTTTAACTTCTCAGCTCATACATGGGTTAGCCCCTACGAGGGTTGAGTCTCATTTGAAAAGAAATTGTAAGTAGAGAAGATGAAAAATTAGTAGAAAGGTCATCAACTTCTTTGGAGTTGAGGATTAATCTTTGGAAGTGATGACAAAAGAAGGTCATCAACTCTTTGGTAGTTGAGGCAGCGTAGTTTGGTTTCCGTTCATAGAGGGCGGGGGGCTATGAACGGAAACCAAACTACGTTCATGTATTTACCAAGCAGCCAACTTAAAAGGCTATAGTCGAGTAGGCCTACAGTGACAATTCAACGAGAGATTAAGACAGAGAATGGCCTACTAATAGAAGAGTAGGCTGCCCAAAAGTCCTCTGCAATTTGTCATCAAACGTCTATCATTGGCTATAATATCCACCGAAAACCAGGTCGGCCAAAGCATGTATTCATATTTGACTACTACCAGACAATCTTGAAGAGCTTTTCGAATATCCTATCATATCATTCCTATTAAACTATATTTATCTAAAGATTCACCGGGGGTGTATGTCTTGACTATGCATGCTCAGTAAACCGCTCAGTATCTGCCGAGGAGCAACCGAATATAAGATGAATTCCCGCTTCAGATTGCCCAATATCGACGACCGTCTGTCTGCTAAACGCTTAAAGAGATTAAATTGACTTGTCTTCCTAGTTTACAATCTTCTGAGTTGAAGAATTATTTCTGAATACAGATATTAAGTCAAAGGACAGACAAGATCTATCTTCACATTCTTCAGAACCCATAAATGTTAGGCCGATATAATTACGCGTTGCAACTATAGAAGCGTAGCACAGGAATGTTTAGTGCATGCTATTTCTATTTGAGACGTTTACAATGTTTCCTTCAATGCGGAATGTCGAAACTCACCTGATCCTTTACGATGGTCTTCTTTCTGTGATGCAGCATAACAAAACATCGCAGACACAACCAAAAGAATCGATTTATATGTCATGACTATAAAACCTTTAATATGACTCCCGTATCAACACCACTATAGATAATTAGACTATGGCACTTGGTGCAATGAAATTCCGATAATGAACAAAGCCTATGCTAAGACCAGAAATGACACTTAGATAGGTCTACTACATGACTCCAGAAGCATCATTAAAATAACTTAAATATATTAGAATATGGAAGTAAGCCTAGTCAAACCATCTGCTGCTTTAAAATGCAACGCGGAGAGATACGACAGCCCAATCCACGAATTTTGAAATTATACATAATCAGTCGGGGGTCGTCTCAAAAATAATAAGTTTTACCAAATTCAGCAGGTTCGCAAATGTTCAAGGAGCATGTCCAATGTATGATTGGAGTTACCCCAGCACTCAGGGCTGTATTTACATGTACTAGTGGAGGCCCGGGGGCACCGCCCTGGTGGAGGCCCACCACAGCTTATTTTAACTCGATACAATGTATAGGCCAAAATACATTTATTTGGGTGCTGACCAGAAAATCTGAAAATGGCTTTCACTAACTTTACTTCACTTAATTTTACACATAATGTGTGTATGGTGCACAAAGTGCATGAATAACTGCATTTGTTACCCAATTTTGAATCATGATGTAAACAAATCCAGGAATCCTTGCTTTTGTGGTGGAGGCCAATGTGTGGTGGGGTTCATGTGGGTGGCCATGGCCTATGTCTAAATCCTTGCCTCAGCTTTATGATGTGCAATTATGTGTTTAGGGTATACTTTGAAAGCGACATCTTAGAATTACGTTTTCATTCCTAATGGTTTTTCCTTTTTAAGAGCAATTACGTGCTTAGGGTATACAATTTCAGACAGGTAGCCTACGTGTTGAGGCAAGATAAACTTAGGCCTACTGTAGATCGACACGTTGAACTTTTTACACAGGTGACAAAATAAATATAGGCCTAGACTAAAGCGTCATTGCTTCAGTTACTAGAAGTGCTTAACTTAACAAGCGGATACCATACCTAAGTCAATGTCGATTTATACTTTCCGCAGGTTTGTTATGTGATTCGTTCCGAGAAAAATAACACGATTTATTTAATTTAAAAATAACTATTTAGAGAAAATTCGAAGGTTTCATCCCCTTCTTTGATTTCTGATAGGCCCAACTTTTGAAGTCAATTTATCTTCCATGAAATTACTTTGTTTTGAACTCCCCTCTCTATAAATTGCCTTCTTTGCCCATTGTCTAATAGTTAACGACTTGATTAGGTCTACAGGAATCTGTACGGCTTATAGTCGATAACGTGCTTTGCATGTTCCACCAAGTCCATCTTAGACGACAGAGTAGGCCTACAGTAGAGGCCTACAGTAGAGGCCTACAGTAGAGGCCTACCGACAGCAAATGATCGAGCATAATTGATTCATTATTGATTCTGATGGATTCATAAGATTAGCTAAATTAATGATGATGATTATGATGATGATTATGGTGATGATTATGATGACGACGAGGATGGTAATGATGATGAGTTCTCTGTCCATTGTTTCTTAGGCTACTGGTAATTGCGGTGGTGGTTTCCCACTCTCTTCCTCGCATATCTATTTCATGCGCACGATATAGGCCTATACCATACTATCTTTATGATCACCTTGGTCGACTCGATCTTTACTGACCTCTGAGCTCATATTCGACAAACTCCAATTTAGAGTCTAGACTCGGATCTGACTCGATTTAGCTGGACTTGCTCAAATTAGACTTCAGTTTAGAAATTCAGATGAGAAACTGATTTTGATCAGATTAGAGTTGATTACGATTCGGTGTCATCGAACTTACTGCAGTGCGCAAGCATTGTCGGCTACATGAACGCCAGACATAACGACAATCATTTGGTTCAGTCGCTGTTGTTATCATCGAACGTGCTTTACAATGTAGACCTACATTTAAATACATGTATCGAGCCTACAAAGGCCTATACGACGTGCGTATGCCCGAAGTTCCTACCACAGGCCCTACTCGCCTATGATCAGGCCCTATCGAAAACATTTAAACGATAATTGTGTAAATAATTAGACATGTGTGTCGTGTTAACTTGATTTTACCCAATATCGGGTTCTGGCTCACCGTACCATTCTCATCTTGCAAAGTTATCAGCTCATGTAGAAAAGCCGAAATTCTTAAAACGAAACACTATTAAGAACGAGCTTTTATTCTTAAGCAAAACGTTTGCAAAACGAAATTTTAAAATAACAAAAGAATATTAAAGAAGTTCTTCAAAACTAGGTTCCACTACATGTAGTTGCTAACATGCGGTCAAGCACCAAAACGTGAAAATTGCAAGAAATTTCACCGAAAGTTTTAGCAGAAAGTCTTGAAACAAAGTTGTCTGCAACAAATACGCAAACGAAGTTTCACTGTGTATATTTAAAACAGAACAGGTATTCAACGCTGTTTGATGAAAGCAGAGGCAACAGTCGCAAAGATGCATCCAAGAGATCAAATATCTCTGACTTTCTTCTCACCGTATACTACCTGAACACCATTTGAAGAAGTTTATTCATTCGTAAGACGAAGAACATATAAAACACGGTTGAATTGATCTCCAAAAATAGTAACGAACTCATTCCTTTTGTTGTTGTATTGCAGATCGGAGTTGTAGCGTGAGAAAGTAGACAAGTGACCAAGATTCTGCCGGGAACCGATGACATTCATTAGGTTGAATTTACGATCTAGCAGAGCCATTCGTTTGAAGCTTTCGACCAACACAATTCGTCGCTCACACGACTCTGCCAGATAGACTGCATTACCAGCACTGACTGAAGACTGGTATTGGCGTAGAATTGTGCCATTCGTGTCGACCTCCGTCAGTTTGGTTCTCCAGCTGCGGTCGCTCTTGTTCGAGACCAGGACAAGGTTTCCATCTGATGTTGGAACTATTTTGTGAAAGCCATCGAGATCTGGGGACAGCTTCACTTTCTGTAGCAAAGATCCATTCGCATCATGTATGACTATTTTGGTCGTTTTCTCAGTTTTGTGCCAAAGAATTATGTTACCATTGCCAGCCACGCATAAGTGATTTGGCTTTCCCCTACCACTGATCAATGGTAACATTGTAAATTTGTGTTCAGCTTCTTTTATGATGCGTAATACAACGACTGGATTGCCTCTTTGTGCGTTGAGTATGTAGAGGCAGTTTGACACGTTGCAGGCTACCACGCCACGCGGTTCAAGATCTGACAGGCTAATCACATCCTTCAGCACTGTCAAACTGTTGCGGTCGTAGACATTGATGAGGGGGAACATAGGCCGCCTATGGGCGCAGAGAATAAACAGTTCATCGTTGAATGAAACTGCTGAGAAGAAGATTGAACTCGGGATATTAATCGGAGACTGTTGCAGTATTTCCACACGAGTCGTCACCACAGCTAAACAAAAGAATTTTTCAGCGAACAGATGTAGGCTTAATATTAAATATTTTAGTCTCGAATGCAATCAAATTCAGGGCTGTCTGCTTGTGTATTCTGTTTGAGTAGGGTTATTGGATTTAAAAATTAAACAGAAATATACAGCCTGACAATAAGCTGTGCAAGACAGCGTTATCTTTACGCAAATATTATAGATCAGAAAAAATTGCTATGCTCTAAATATTCAACTCTCTTCCCGACCCAAATGAATTAACCCGCTGCACCCGCTACACTATCCGTCCACAGCCAGTGGGAAATCATGTGGTAAAGCCCAACCTCTATAATGCTCCATGGTCAAATTAATGAGTTAGGGAACCATCATATTCTAATTTCAGCCACCGGTGCGGCCTACTCGATTAAAGCAGAGCCTACCTACGGAACGTAGGCCAGCGAAATACAGCTACTTTGTCTACTTCGTGAACTAACCAGTGCGATGGAGAGTTCTGTAGAGTTCATTCTGAAAGAATTCAGTCGCAAGGAAGTCGTTCCAAAAAGAAGAGACAGTTCTAAGTCTGCTTATCACCAGATCAGCCTTCTCTTTCCATACAGATTTCTTCAGACGCATTTGCTCCACTTCCATTACTATGGCTTTAATGAAGATTCGCTCAATCAGTTCCAGAGGGAGTTCTTCCAACTGCAAACAAAAGTTAGAACACAGCCTATCCGTATAATTATGCAATTATTATTGTTAACACATTAGAACCATAATTATGAACAGAGTTTCGAAGAGGGGAAGTGCGAAACAAGCACAGAATATATCTCTATGAAGCTAATTTATTATGGTTTCATTGCTATACCTATATTATGTATACGGTGTATTCACTATGAAAGAGCTTTAAGGATTAGCCGACATTCGAACACAAATGTTCTGCCCGGGAAGCGATTTGATCCTCCCAACTCTCCGCAATTGCTGCAGTGGAAGTCAAATAAGCCGATCCTTTATAAACGACAGTAGGCCGATACTCATAATAGAAACCCATTATCTTACACTAGCATTTGACTATAAAGAAGATCAGAAATGGACGCATCGTTACCTAATCTTTGTCAAAGTCCACTCAGCACAGTTTAACTAACTCGAAAGGTTTGCGGATAAGACTACAGGGCCTAGACCTACTAGGCTAATAGCCGAAGCAAGACTATAGCAAATTGACGAAATTAAAATTGCAAGAATCCCGTGATTGTCTAAGTGGGTGTTTAGTGCTTTAGTTGCAAGTTATTGTCGTTTTTCTTTGCAACAACATCAAGCTTACAGCAATGCGTTCCAACATAGGCCTATTTTAGTAATCAACAAAAACAACATTTCATAACTAAGTCTTAACAAATAGTTAAGGAGGGCAGCACAAGAAAGCTTCCTTCATTGCTATCGTTTTTATATTAGCTCAAACCAGCTACTTTCAATTCCTGACAGTGGCGTAACAATGGGGGAGAGGGGGGGGGGGGTAAGTGTATTATTATTGAGGGAAAATGCAAATGGAGGAAAATCTCAGTATGTACTGTATGTATGTATGTATGGGTGTATTTCTATACCGCCTCTTGCAGTCTCTACTATTCAGAGGCGGCCCCGACTACAGCCCGAAGGTGTCTGGAGTTTTACACGCCGAAGCGCTTCAGCAATTGTGAGTGAAAGACTTGCTAAAGGTCCTTACGCGGTGGGTGGGATTAGAACCCGCGACCCTTCGGCTGCAAGGCGGCGACCTTCACCACTACACTACCACGTCTCACGGTATGGCGGCAGAACTGAGGATTGGTCTTGTACGGACGGGAAAATGTAATATTTGGGCTTCGGATGGGTGGATGAAAAAATTCTGGGCGAATGACTACGAAAGTAGTCATTGTACTTCAGAAATAAGAAAAAAATGTTGTTCTAATGCAACAATCTATAAATAATTGAAGTTCTCATTGGATTTTAGTTTAATGCAGCTTACCGTTATATCTCTCAGCGAGACCAGTTTTGCACGTTTGGTATCCCCATCTTTTATTGGTAGGCCTACAACTACAAAACAAGTGTGCAACTGTAGGATTATACAAATAAATTATTATCCACAAGGCACTTGTCTTCGATTGCTGAGTGGAATTTGTTTACAGGAATTAAGACACTTTTGAGACCTATTAGGTCCTTGCCTAGCAGCAACATGGCAGCATTCTATAAACTACAGTTCTTAGGTGAAATCGTTGTTTTTCTCTGGGGCGCCTTCAAATAGGCCTAGGTTCCTCAAATGGTGGCTATCTACATGATTAAATGAATTAAACCAGGCCTCCATGGGTCGCGACATAGGTCTACTTTGACCTCGTTCAATACCATATCCATGCTTTTGATTTTGCTTCAAGGATTATGCAATTATTCTATCTAGTAGGCCTTAATAACAATGGTTCGCCGATTAAGGATTAAGTAGGTCGACTGAAGAAAAATTGGCCTACATGTAAGTCAGTCATTGTCATTGGCATCTTTCAAAGGCCTCCGTATGAAATGGTAACCAAAGGCCTACACGAAGGAATCTGAATAGGCCTATGCCTAATCCAAGTCGGGTAATTGCATCGGCTATAACTACAGTACACGTATACAGTGGGTTTTCAAAGCATTCGCTCGATATTCGAAAATCGCTCATTCTAAAAATCATACTAGCATATCTTCTTAAATTCTTAAATTCTGTTTAGGCCTATTCGGGAACCAATCAATATCAAGTTATCAACCTATAGTAGTCTACTATTCGATCTGACGACAAGTGCGCGATCGATTACTCGGGCGACCACTGTGTAGTTAGCTCTGCCACTAATAATAGGACCGACTGAATACTTTACACGTAGGTCTACATCGGGAAGTTATACGAAATATAAGTCCTGGCTAACGGAACTCATTTGCTAACATAGACTACTTTAAGCAATGTGAAAGAAAAATGCGAATTTTTAAAATTAAACTTGTTGTAACTGTTGAACGCTACTCTGATATAATCCAATCGAAACCGTTTATTCACTGAAACTATCTGTTCAATCGTAGGCCTGTTATTGTAATCGTAATCTCCAAACTTCTTAGGCTCCATCCACAAGCCAAGCTCATTCACAAGCGCTACGTGCAGTCAAAGGGGATAGCCAAAGGGTCGGGGTGTCTACGGTGGTAATAGTCTGACTCTTAGAGGGACAAAGGAGGGAAGCAGAGTAGGTAGGCCTATCAATGTAGGTGTCGTTTAGGACGAGAGTTGGAAAACTAAGGTTAAGAACAGTGGCGATATGAAAATCTGTTTGGAAGGAAAGGAAAGCCCTTTAGAGGAGACTAAGGCAGATGATGAATGAATTTCAATTCATCAGCTGTCACGAGAAACGAACATTTGTGGAATGCAGCAAACAATAGGGCCTATAACTAATGCGTTTCAATATATACTTCCTCGATCCACTTACGATCTGAGCCTTCTTTATGTTCTTGCCCATCACTGCCATCAGTACTGAATTCCGACGATATGCGTTTCTTAGGCATGATATAAAGTTTGTACGGAAAACAACTGTCGCCTTCAATGGTCTACCTATTTCAAACGATTGCCGGTTTATTTTGACTGTCGAACAAATCGTACGACACTAAGTTTAAGTTTGATTGCAGCACTAGGCCAGGCCTACACTTAATCTTTCTTGCAAAATTCCGACTAGTATCTAAAACCGAAATAAACTATAATATTATTCCCATTCAAAATCAGTATAATATCTAAATTGTCAAGATTTAGCAACGAGCAATGACATCTTGCACTATAATTATGACGTCATACAGAGAACGTAATATCGTTTATGTTGTCATACATTATAATAGTTATTCGTGTAGCAGCATAATTAAGATAAGCAAGTAAGTACACACTTTACTAGACCAGTTACCTGTCCGCACAGAGGCATACATGCAAATCATAGATATAATAAGCTTATTATATCTATGATACAAATAAACAAAAAATATACTACTTACAATTAGCGAGAAGCCAGCCGACTGCAAATATAGGCCCTACGATGCTGAAATTGAGTTACAGAAAACGTTTAGACTAGAAAAATAGGCAATTGAGCCTATTAGAAGTATATAGGTAGAAAGAAATGCCATATTGTAATCATAATTGCAATTGTAAGCCTCCAATTATAACGCTTCCCTTAGAGTGATAACAACACAGGTGTTCATCACCCAATCAAGTGGAACCATAGTCAACTGTGGTCTATTGTTGTCAATTGAGAGCATGAATGAAAGTCAGTAGAGTATGGGAGAAGAGCGACCGACCGACGGTCAGTGCGGAGTTGGTAAAAATGGTAAAAGCAAGACCAAGATATGATATTAACATGAGCAGATAGGGTAAGGCTGTAAGCTCTTGATCTAGAACAATCCAAAAATCTCTGACATAGCAAGAAAATTAAATGTTCTGAGAGAGATCTGGCGCTAGGAAAGGTGATCAAATTAAGCCACTAGGCCAGATGAATTGGGTGTTCGAGCAGTTCAAGAGAAGGTGGTTGTCAGTGGTTGGTAGCTATCCACATGTTGAGAATAGAAGTAGCAACGAGAATCTTCTGAATAAGGATCATATCCTAACCAGCAGATCTGCGTGTCATCAGCACACTGCATAGAAGCGACATTTAAGAGTCTATTGACCAGGGCAATAGGCCAGCAGTATAGAGGATATAGAAGACTGGAACCAGAAGTGCTGTAACTTTTGTTCCGTGTGAAAATTTTGATTGCATTTGGTAGCTACATTATAGCCTAGATAAAATATGAAGTTCCTTTAGGCTTATATATAATGTCACGCATTTACTTTTGGCGGAAATATTAGCAAAAACTGTGAAACGTTATTTAAACAATCACAAGTGGGTGTCGTCACTAAATTTTAATAACTTTTTGTTCTTATTTGAACTATTTTGGTGAAATTTGGCATTTATACGCAAAATGAATTGCCTTTCAGCCTATAAAATTCTACGTAGAACGCATAGGCCTATTTGAAACGAAAATATTGGAAACCATCGAAGGGGATCATTTGTTTATGAAACACCCTGCATATAGAAATGATTTAGAAGTACCGTCGTTCTCTGCTGATCAGAACAAATGAGCTCAAGCTGCAGACGAAAATGCATAATTGGAATTCTGAACAAGAATTTAAAAGGAACAGGATACTTTTTGTCTGATTTCCTAAAACTAACCAAGATATTCCACAAGACCATAATATTATTCGGCTATAGTTATGAAATCAACTACCTATTTTGAGAGTTTATAGATCAGAAATTAAAATACAAAATTTCCACAATATGCATGTTTCAGAATAAACTGAAAACGGTAAATCACCAAGAAACGACAATCTCAACATTCAATACACTGGCGCATAATTCTTGCGGAAGTTGTTAACACACAAAACGACATCGCAAGCGTCGAGAAATTTAAACCCTACTTAGAGTTTATTGGAGCTTTCATCATAAGTTTAGACTCTTGCAAATGCTGGTTGGCAGTGATCGTCGTCGTTCCTCGGATCAACGACGTCGCTCAGTTCACCTGCGAAGACTGAATGCGTCGACTGCGTTGCGT
>JAQFXW010003528.1:0-11826 GCA_034693945.1 Dendrobaena attemsi
TTTACAAGAATGTTCTAATTATAAGAAAGCGTGACATAACATTTTAAAACAACTTTAACTATAGTTATAATATATGCCGTTGTATCTTTAGCCTTCACAGTCCAGATCCTATTTCAGCATGACATGTCAGTTTCAAAGTTAACAGCCTTAATTATACCTATAAAGTATATATAGATGCAGTGCTCTAGCCTTCACAAGTTCACAGTCAAGACCTACATGTAAGAATGACTTAATATTTTCTTAATATTTTGTCTTTAGGCACTCCTTGGCCAGAAGTATGGCTACCGTCCTTTCCCGTCAACAATTGATACTCAGATGTTTGAAATGATGCGAGAATCATTGCTACGCAACGGGAAAGATGTCACATTGCTTTTGACATGGTTTAAGCAAGACACAAACGTTATACCAAATGTCTACACGCTTCAGCCAATCAGCTCGATTATTGAAAACTTCAGCATTAAGGTATTCGAAGTTTAAGAAATTCTTGTTGACTATAGTCTTACAGGTGATAGTAATTATTGCAGGCAAGGAATTCACGTTTGATCGTCTTAGATACTGATTCCTGTATTCTGGACATTCTTTCTCTGTGACTGACATGCAGTTGCGGTTTTTTCTCTTTTTCAGTTTTTGTTCTGTAATTTTACATATGTGATATCGATTTCTACTCTCCAGGAATTCCTGTTGGGCAAACATTATCTGCAGCCGTGATTTTCGTTTTCTGCTCATTCTCATTCTGTGTTGCTTATATCTGGATGATTCCTGTTTTCCAAGATATCTGGTTCTAGACTGTTTCTTGTTTCATCGGTCTCATACTCTGTTTACATAAGCCCAATACTTCGTTGGATTACAAGTAATCATAATGGATCCTTGTGAATCAGAATATAATCTGGAATCTAGTCTGATGTATGTTTTGAGTTCTATGCCCCCATTATTGTATAAGGTATAAATCTATGGTTGCTTCAAAGGAGATCACAGTGACAGTTAAGGTCCTCTGGAAATTCCAGGTCAAAGTCAGTGAACCAGTAGTCAAAATAAGAAGAGGCTGAAATTGATGAGCGTTAAAAGCGAAAGATAGCTGACCGAGGTTTGTGGTGACGACTTATGCGACGAATTCAGTGCTTGGTTCTTTCTTTCAGGATAATCCGGAGTTGCAGGAGTCCGCACGACGCGAGTGGGAGAAGATATTTCTGCAGCTGCTTCACATCCTTCGCTTGGGAGTTCTTCTTTGCCTCGAACAAGGACGACTGACCCAGAGAGACAAGGACCTCTTCTTTGCCTCAGGTCTGCTAGAATTGTGTCTATATTTCCATTTCTATTGTACCGCTTACTAGCTTAATGACTTTTGATGCGAAGAATCACTGATTTGTGTTTTAATACTAGTTTCTGGGATGTTGGTATGTTATATATTTTTTAGAAGAGACTGTTATGTGTGTTAATGCAGTAGTTTGAAATGCATAACCATAAACTGGATATACAAGTCCTAGATGTATTATATTAATTATGCTATTAAACTGGTGTATGATTTATTGCTATATATCATATAATAAGTGTATATATTACTCTTTTCTCTTCTTAAAATCTCAGTTACCGAGTATGAGATTGAGAAAGGAATGCTCCAGTCTCCGAATCCAGACAGCACGAGCTTCTGCATAACGCGTCGCATCACGAACCTTGAGGATCACCTGCAGCTGAAGCGCGCACAGAAGTTCAGCGATCTTCTGCCGGGTACAACGAACGTTGACAAGGATGCGCAGCAGATGTTGAACATTCTGCTCAAGGACAAGATCCTCTCGGTGCTCAAGGACCGGCGCAACCTCCAACATTTCGAGGTCTAGTGGGATCTAATTTTATTAGTTCTGTTGTGCCATCATCATAACACAAGGCTTTAGTCATTGCTTCAAAGGAAGTAATTAGTTATAATACTCGGTCTGTTATGAAGCCTTGTCTAATCTGATGTATCTCGGAAGCCAGAAAAGTCAGGCTACGATGAATGAACATAAAGAGATGAATGTTAAATTTAAACTTGAAAGACAGTAAAGAATTCACAGAACAAAGAGGATTGATTGGTTAATTCCCAGGCTTTTAAGTGACCGCAGAGTATGCCTAATAACCCAACACTGCGCTGGCGTGTGGATTGTGAAATGAATTGTGTTGATGTTCAGGTGACGTGGACTGACCCATTCAACAGCAATCCGACGGAGAATCCCAAATACCTCGAACGCTTCTGTTTTGAGTTCGAACAGAGGATGCAACGCCTCATCGTCAATTCCATGTCAAACGTCCGCAACATATCGCGCAACAGACAGGCGGTCGAGATCCTGCAGCACCTCACGATGTGCCGCACTCGAAGCGTCGTCTTCAAGGGGCGCGAGGACATGCTGCAGAGGATCCGGAGATACCTTTCGGAACCAGCCGACCATCCGCTCGTCCTCTTCGGACTGTCCGGAAGTGGCAAGACGTCGGTGATTGCCAAATCCGCAAGTCTTGCGAAGCAGTGGCTCACAGACTGTTGCCCGGCTGTTGTTGTTCGATTTCTAGGTAACACTTTGTACAAAATCATTTTTTGTCCAATCAATTAATTCAGTGATTTCTAAGTGTCATAGTTCATAAACCTATGTCCCTTCTAATCTACTTCTATTCAGCAACTCCTACATCATCAACCAATTAATCATAATTTGTATAGCGCCCCTTCAGATCGTCTACCCAGAAGCGCTCCCAACCCAAGAAAAGTTTTAAGGAGACGATGGAACGAAGCTGAGGAATCACGAGGAAGCAAGCTAAGGGCAAGTGTGAGCCCTTGCACGATAACGAAGGTATTGTGATCTATGATTCCAATCTATTGCGAGTATATTATTGTTGCTTCAGATATTTCCATGAATGTTTAATCAGCATTATTAGTTTTCTTGTAATACGCTGTTTAACTATTTGTTCATTTTAGTCAGAATTTAAATTGAATTAGTTTGGTTTTCTTAACTTGCAGGAACGACGTCTCACTCGTGCAGCATTCGTCTCGTACTTGGCAACATCTGTTGGCATATAACGTCCCTGATGGGTGGCAACACCTTCGCCATCCCTGGCGACTATCCAGGAATCGTTGCATACTTTCTGAGCATTCTCAAGGTGGGACATTGTTGTCTGCAGTTGTCTCGGGATTGAACTAAACGAAACGCTTTAGAAGATTGAACATTTTAAAACTATGACTACTTATTTGCTTATTGATCATTCATTCATTCATTCATACTATGTCTGTAATCATAATTCATTAATTCACTCATTACAATCATTTATATAATGCCCCTTCAAGGTAGCTACTCAGAGGCACCCTGTCATTCTGAATTGACATTAAGCGAAAATATATATAATATTATATATATATATATATTTATATATATTATATTTATATAAATGTAGATATATGTATATATGATTTTTCATTGTATTGTAATTGCATTGTATTGTTTTGTGTTGTACTGACCTGTACTGTACTTTATGGCATTGCATTTCACTATATTTAAAGTAGAATCCAGCTATTCCAACATTGCTTGTTTAATACATTCTTATAATCACGTATGAAAACTGTCGTTAATTGTGTATTAGTAACACGCCTCCAATGGTGTTATTCTTGCAGACTGCAACCGAGGATAAGCCGCTGGTGATTTTCTTGGATTCTCTCGACCAATTGGCCTCCGCTCACAAGGCTCACAACCTTGCGTGGCTTCCAAAGTCCCTTCCTCCACACGTCCACCTCGTCCTTTCCACGCTGCCGTATGAACACGACATTCTCGAAACGCTGAAGACGCTCTACCCTGACGAGGTCCAGTACGTCGAGGTCCTTCCGCTCGGTCAGCAGCTGAGCTTTAACCTGGTGAGGGAGTGGCTGGCCGGGGCAAATCGTGACCTTACCCCGGCCCAGTTCGAGATCGTGAGCAATAAGCTGTGCAGGTGCAGCCTTCCGTTCTATACGCGACTCGTCTTCGAAGAAGTCTGCCACTGGAGTTCATACACGTCGCTTGCCTACTGCCAGTCGAGACTAGAACACACCGTCAAAGGCATCATCGATAAGCTTTTCGAGAAGGTCGAGAAGTACCAGGGCAAGATTTTCGTGACGCATGCACTGTCATACCTGACCGCATCGAAGAACG
Organism: Dendrobaena attemsi; assembly: GCA_034693945.1. Lineage (NCBI taxonomy): Eukaryota > Metazoa > Annelida > Clitellata > Crassiclitellata > Lumbricidae > Dendrobaena > Dendrobaena attemsi. The sequence continues at coordinate 4,143 of JAQFXW010003528.1, forward strand.
GACTGAGCGATATGGAACTAGAGGACGTGTTGTCCTTGGACGATATTGTCCTCAATGATGTCTTTCAACACTGGTTACCTCCGATCCGGCGAATACCTCCGTTGCTGCTTCCGCGCCTACACGATGAACTCTCGAGCTATATAATGCAGCGCGAGGCCAACGGAACCATTGTCTTCTACTGGTACCATCGCCAGTTCATCTTTGTCGCACGCGAGAGGTACCTGAGCAACACGGCGCACAGGTTCTACATTCACGGCTTACTCGCTCATTACTTTCTGGGGACATGGGGCGGCGGTCACTGCAAACCATTCAATTACTCATCAAAGCAGCTGCTGCTGATGAGCACGAAGCGTCGGCCAAAGGACGAGGCCGACCGTAAGGTACCGCTCCAGCCTCTCGTCTTTGGACCGGACTCGGAAGACCCGGAGAAGGTCAACTACAACCTGCGGAAGCTGAGCGAGATGCCATACCACCTGGTGGAAAGCCACCAGTTCAATGATCTCAAGAAAGAAGTCCTGCTCAACTACAATTGGCTGCACGCCAAACTGAGCGCAATGAGCCTCCATGATGTCCTCTCCGACTTCCGATTGGCCATCGACTCCGCGTCGGGTCTGACCGACAGCGAAGTCCTGATGGTCTTCAGCGCACTCCGGCTCGGCGGGTCTTACGTAAACCAGAATCCGAATACGCTCGGGTTCGACCTGCTCGGTCGTCTGCTCGTGTATTACGACACGATTGGAATGAAACCTCTGCTGCAGCAGTGTGACAAGAAGGCCGTCCACCACTCGGCGCTCCTGCCGCTCTTCCAGTGTTTCGATTCGCCGCGTGCGATGCTGCTGTTTGAGCTCGAGGACCACGCTCAGATCGTCCTCGACATCATCTTCACTCCGCAGGAACTCATCTCGATATCAAAAGACGGCATGATTGCGTTCTGGGATCTCATGTCCGGCGAATGCACCCGCAACATCGCGGTGACCGACGTCACTCTCGGGCCGAACACGAAACTCCACGTATCCGGCGACTTCAAGTATCTCGTTGTGGACAGCGATGCGATTCACAGTCCAGTCTTCATCTACGATCTCAAGACGACCCAGCTTCTGTACACCATCGGACGGCGACTGCCGACACAGCGTCGTGGATTCATTGTCGGCAATCTTCTCTGTCGCCAGAAGAATATCATAGATATTCGAATTGGTCGCCAAATCCGGTCTCTCGACGATTTCGTCTGTACAAAGCGGTACGTCGCTTGCGGCATCACGCCAGACCAAAAGTTCATCCTTATCGGCGAGGAGCTCGCGACGAAACTGTTTGAGTTCGAATCGGGGATCTTACTCGCAACGTTTCCCGCCGAAAACCTGCCAAGCATGTTTGTCCCAACTGAGGACAGCAAGAGAGTGTATGTCGGTTACTATGACGACTGTTTGTTTAAGGTTTTCGACATTGACAGAAACAGTCGGACGTTTGGTGAGGTGAGGTATCTGTTCAACTACCGGGTCGCTCTGCCTAGCGTTCGGTTCCTCGAAGGACCTCAACATGGTCGAGAGCTGTCGGAAATTGCGATATATCCGACAGACAAAAACATTGTCTTGCTGAATATCAAACGTAGCAACCTGATTCTGCTGAACATCTTAAAGAATGAGCCGAAGGTTATCAACACAAAACAGATCGGCGCAACGAACAAAACGTACTTTTTCGGTGCTACTTTTAACTGCAGCGGAAAGAACATCATCGTTGGTGAGGATCGCTTTCTTCATATCTGGGAAACTGAAACGCTGGTATTCCTCTCGACGATCAACCTGCACAGCGTTTCTGGCTTTCCATTTACCGTCTCACCAGTTCTTAACCTTGTCGCAACCGCATCGACCATTCACACGGCCATCAAAGTCTGGGACCTAAAGAAGGTCAGGGTCAAGGATGCAATAGACGTCAGGGTCTACGAATGCCCGGTTGACACGGTCTGCTGTGCTCCCAGCGTTCGGATTGCATTTGTGAAGAGCGGTTATAGTCTTTCGAGCACCAAAGGCTACCAGTACTTGGACAGCTTTGGCATCGATATGTGGAACGTCGGAACTGGAAAGAGCGAGCCGTTTCTTCCTTTCAACCGGTACGGAAAGCTGCTGCAGATGGAGGTCTCCTCAGATGCGCAGTACATAGCCCTGCTGCTTCACACGCGCGAGACTTACGTGCTCGTCATCAACATCAAGACGAGCAAGGTGATGTGCGTCATCGACAAGCCCAACTGTCAGTCAATTCTCGTCAGCATCTTCTGGGACTACATCTGCACGTGCTGCGTCAGCCTGCCCGTCAAAGAAGTCCAGATGTGGGGCGTACGCGACGGCAAGGAGATCGTTCGCTTCTACCAGGCCGAGTGTCCGGTATTCAGCCTCGACGGGAAGTACCTGCTGTACATTGACTCTGGCCAGACGCTGATTGTCTACTGCCTCAACAAGATGGCACCGATCCGCTATCTGTCGTGCATGGCCGACCAGCTGCTGGTGCTTCCCATCAGACATCGACACGTCATCGCCACGAAATGGACCAATCCAGGTGCAGACAGTCGTCTGCAATCGCCAAAAGTGAAGGTCGTCGATTTCCACGAAAACAAGGACGTGTCGTATCTGCGCAACGTGTCGCCGAGCGGCATCAAGGATTTGTCAAAGAATGGACAACTCGCCGTCGATGCAAAGCTGCTCGTCTACGACCTGGCGACGGGAGAACTTCGAGCGAATCTGAGCGACGAGGAGGACAAGGAATATCAGTTCGTCCGGTTTACGTACGACGGGCTTTACGTCATTTGGGTGGACGAGTTCTCCATCAGGGTGAAACGGGTCGAGGACGGGGTGCTCGTCGCCCACACGAGCACCCACGAACGACCGATGAGTCTGCAGACGATGGACTTTGGGTATATCATGGTGCTCGGCCGTGAGGACGGACGAATGCTGTACATGAAACTGATGCCAATAAGGAGTTCAGCCGGGTACAAACCGGACACGACAGAAGAGCGACTCCACTTCCTTCTCGACACAGAGGTCTGTTCGGACGATGTCATCTCGACGTTCGACCTGACGTTTCAGCAGAAGGCGACGAACATCAAAGACGGGGATTTGCTGAAGGCGAGCGAATCGATCCGTAACACAATGATCCAGCGAGCAAAGGCACCGCATGCAAAAATAAGCACCCAGTCGGCTCCGGATAGCGTCTCACCGAGAACTAGCGACTCGACTCCGTTCGACAAAGCCCGTCGTGCATCGGCGCATACGCACGGTGGATCAGCCGACAGTCGCGAACAGAGTCCGCTAACAGGAAGTCCGATCACGCAGAGTCCACTGATGGCGACAAACACCGGATCATTCGAAATGGATCCGGATGCCGTCCTTCAATCTCCGTTCCCTCCCGATCGACAGAATTCGTCCGAAGAGAGTCCCATCCTCGGAAATTCCATTACGGGCAGTCCAGCGATGTCTCCGTGTCCTCTGTATGGTCAGAAGCGCAGCAAGAGCGTGCAGGACATGTTCAGCCTGTCGAAGCGCTCGAGCAAGAAGCTCGACAAGAGTGCCGAGAACCTAAGCGCCTGTTCCGCATCGCCGACGACGTTGCGTCCTCGTCATCGCATCCGGAACGGACAGGGCGCTACACTTCATGGTTCAGGAAACATCTTCATGGCTCTGATGACCGAATTTGGTGCCAACTTACCAATAAAACTCAATCGCAAGAAGTCAAAGCCTCCACGACCTCCGCCGTTAAGCGCAAAAGCCGCCGTCACAGACCCACGGGATCGGACTCCTAGTATATGATGCGTTTTGTCTAGTAAATTAAAAATAACAGTTCCATTCAATAATGAATTCAAGCGTACCATTTACCTGGGTGTTGCAAATTCGATGATACATGTGTGTGCGTAATTTTGAGGGTTAGAACGTTGCAATCACTAGTTATTTATATTCACACATGCACACACTTGGTAAAATAATGGCGTTTCAAGCATATGTCTGCAGCTTTGAACACCAAGGGCATTATTTTAGGTTGGAAATACACACTGCCGAATTGTTTAACCCAGAAGTTATGGCTGTCCACTGATTTTAAATTGCTGCTCTTTTGCATCACTGCTTTATCTTACTAAGCCATAGCTTACTTTACCAAGTATTGCCTTGTTCTACCATGCCTTGTTTCACCTGTGCTTTTACCTTTCTTTACTTTACATCCCTTACCTTTGCTCAACCATTTTAGACTTTACCTAATCCTGCTTTTCGTTGAGCTAAGGTCATGTGAGTCTCTGAGTTCTGGTACAAGTTGTTTTGTGAAACCAAACACCTATTGTCTGCTTTAAACAAAAAATTACGTGTAAGTTGGCAACATCTTCATTGCAGTCTAATAATATGTAATCATAAACTATTATAAGTAACTGGCATGGGCTCTGTGGTAAGTTTAGCTTTCCTTGGTTTTTGAGCCATCACAATTTATTCTAAACAAGAGAAGAGATGGTGGGATAAAGACTGAACAGTGAGCAAACGTAGGATGAATAGAGTCATGTAGAACTGATTTTTCCCAGTACGTTGGGAGCGAAAAGTAGGTAGCAGAGGACACAAAGAGCAAGTCTCCGATGGAAATAGAGTGTAGCAGAAGTGTATTTTCCCCTCACTAACGAATTAGAAACTGTTAACAATTAGGAGCATGAAGAATTGCGTAACTGCATATAGCTCATTGATGCTGATGTGTTGTGCAAATGCTGAGACTGGTCTGCAACAGATGAAGAAAGAACATTGTGGTCTTTTGCTGTGACAGAGATTCGAATCCCGGTGCATCATTGTGTTAAGGCCACTGCGATCGAATCGGGTCTTAATAACTTAATAATGAAGTATTCTGGCGAGAGAAGGATAGAGCACTCTTGCGAATTTGGCCGATGCTGCAGGAGATTTGGTCACCCAAGTCAGTAGTATTGCCCGTGATTAGTTGAGTTGAAGTCTACCTCTCCCGGATTGGATAGGTTTAGGTATCTTATTATGGTTGCTGTCCTGGTATAAAAGTCGGGTTGTCTATAGGTAACCTCAACTGTGACCCGTCGCCTTAAAGGAAGGTCCACTCCTTGCGTAGTTGTTTTGGCGTCTTTTGACTAGGTTTCCTGCTTAACGTCTGAATAGTCCGTATTTCGTTCTCCTACATAATTTTTGGATAAAAAAAAGAGTTGTTGATTGGTGTTCCCTCATTGTGAACTGCTTCTGGGTACAATTGTAGCCTTTTTTTCATCTGTTGTGAACATTGAAGATTTGCAATAGCATAAAGTTTTGTACCAGAGGACTGACCCTGTTTATAGTGCAGTCAAACCTGTGGATGGGTAGAGTGTGCAGCCAAAGTACAGCAAACCTGTGTAGAATGTTGAACAGCATGAAGCAGATAATACTGTGAAACTATTGTGTAGCTCATTGTGTGTGGAATCAAACGTATGGTAAAACCTGTATAACACTGAAATGTTGCAATGTGAAATCTCTCTAATGCAGCGTTGAACTGATAGAACAGTAAAGCCTATCACAGAGTTGAACTGCTAGTAGAGTAAAATTTCTATTACTCTGGTAGCATGAGAGTAGTAGTACTGTGAAACGTCCTGTACATAATGTCGAACATATCATTATAGTAAAACCAGAATGCAATGATGTACTGTGTGTGAATCTATAGACACCTTGTCACCTTTAGACGATAGTAGGCCTACATTATTGTCCAGAAATGCGATTATATAAATGTTTGTTCTTTCATGACAAACATTACAATTAAACCTCAATGTAGGGCCTGTAGTGTAACAATTGTAACTTCTGTGGAATGTTGGAGTTACAGCAAGTTAGTTGTTTATAAGGTCAAGGTTATAGAACACAGATAGTGCTCTGGTGAACTTCCAAGTTTTATTAGGAAGAGCATTTCATGTAGGCTAGCACCTCTTCAAGAGTGCTACTAAGAGGTGCTCGAAAACCCAGGGCAGGTACAGAAACGGTTGTAAGGTGAGAGAGAAGAATCTGGGAGGGAGTTATAATTATATGATTTAATATGTAATGTATATAAGAGTCCTATATGCATGGCCATATAACAATCGATTTGTACAGGAGGCATGATGTGAAAATGTTGTTAGATATGATTCTGCTGTGTAAATATTATGGTCGAATGCTCTTAAGGGAGAGCTGTGCATTTCTGGGTTTAAATGAAAATAGACGATTTCGCTATGTATGAGATTGAGCACACTTGCATTTTACGCATGTAATTATGTGCAACATGTAATCTTGTGTGTCTATTGCTGTCTTTGCTATGTCACCTTGCAATCAAGTAGGCCTATGCTAATGAAGTGATGATAATAAACAATATTATTTTATTGTCTAGTTTTACTTGTTTGATGTTGGGAACTGTCACGTCCCATGTTAAACATCGGCCACGTGACCAAGGGATAATTGAATAATTTGTGACACCACAGTATATAGTTACTCTATATAGGCCTACTTTGATGACACCGTCAGGTTTCATTCCGTCTGCTCTTGAGAAGCCAAGATAGTGGCTCTTTCTGTGATTATAATAAGCGTAAAAGAAGTCTCTGTTAATAATAAGAAGAAATGTTCCAATTCTTCCAGGATTTACATTAGGCCCTACATTTACATTAGGCCTACATTACATTAGGCCGTAAGCAGGATTTGGTTTCGGGAGGAGGGGTGTTTTCCACGTCCTACAAATTTTTCTTTTAGGCCTACATTAATTCATTTCAGGGGTGTTTTACACCCAAAAACTCGTAGGCCTATTTTCATACCTTTCCACACTTAAAACGAACTTTTACATTGCCATTTTGTTCATTTCGACTTTTTAAAGTAATTTAAGCCTACCCAGTTCTGCTGACTTCCTCGATCGCCTCCCTTTGCCCCACAAAACTGAGATTGATCAACAATAATTTATTACTTTTGCCTCGATTTTGTGAATTTCGTCATAGGGCCTAACAATAATCTTGTTGGTTTCCGAGTTGCTTTCTTGTAATTATAAAGGCATTTCACGCTATATGGTGCCTCCCTCACTGCGTCCTCCTGGGAATGCCGTCTGTGGGAACAGTCGATGTAGGCCTATAGGTCTAGTTCTGTACAGCCTATACTACCTATAGGCTTCTATGATTATAGCCTACTATACACTCGCAAAGCTGTTATCCAATCAGTCAGTTATTCCTACTACCGTAGCGCACTGTAGAACAGCCTTAGGCCTGAAACGTCGGAAGAAATGCGCCTAAATGGAATGGAGGGGCGAAATTGTCTCGTAAAAATATGTTTGTCAGTAAGTACTTCTGCACTTGTCATGCTTTAAAAACCCTCTTGATAGGCCTATATTGATTCTGCGGCCAGAACTTCCAGCTCCATAGTAACTTCTCGGACTTTGGCCATCTGTCGACTGCTGTCGGCTTTTCTGACACTAACAGTTCATCTGTCGTTCATTGCGAGTCGCGACGCCTCTTCACCGATTAACTTATGCGTTCGTTGATTTGTGGACTTCTGTATCATTGTCAAACAGCGACAAGACGACATTAGATCAAGTAACTATAATATGGCCTACAGTAGGCCACAGACCAAGTTATACATTCATTTTATGTTTTATTCAATAATCAAATCAAATCAAATCAATTTACTTTATTGCAATCATCAGCATCAGCACAAAGCAACATTTTGCATAAACTTGA
>JAQFXW010003529.1:0-11826 GCA_034693945.1 Dendrobaena attemsi
ACCTTTAGCAAGTCCTTCACTCACAATTGCTGAAGCGCTTCGGCGTGTAAAACTCTGACACACCCTCGGGCTGTAGTTGGGACCGCCTCTGAATAGTAGTGGACTGTAAGAGGCGGTATAGAGAAAAAAACACACATACATGTGGAAATAACTGACATGACGCTAATGACACATAACGACATTCAAGCATCAGCTTTTGTTAAACCACTAATCAAATATTTGTAATTAACGTACGATCGTTGTTAGTCGCCAACTTCTTCGCGTCCGGCTGTGAGTCTGAAAGCAGAAAAAAATCTGCAGCTTTTTTCTGAAACCGACATTTTAAATTTTAACTATTGCTAAATATCTGTGTTGGAGGCACAAATCAAAACGACTTTCAAGTCGGCAGAATTTTAATCGAACATGTATAGCCTGTCATTTAGCGAATATTTAACACTTCACTTTAATAAAGAAGCTGTCGGTGTACCTACCAAAACAACTGTTAAAATAATGCAGCCCATCATAAAGCTGATCACATTAATTGCATTAATGTATTTCCTCATTTATAAAGTGCTGTTGACAACATGAACCCTTCGAACATTTGTTTGCAGGAGGGCAAATCCAATGCAAAAAATAGTCTGTTTTCATTTTTAAACATGTGTCGGATAATTCCATAAAGACAAAATACATTGCCAAAGAAGATTCAATCCATTGCTACGACGAAACGACACTTTAGTTCAATCCTTGGAATCTCATTAACAATTATTTATTTGTCTAATTATAGAATTTTACTTGGTCATGCATTGTACTAATATGATAGCTTATAACTTAAACTTGGCTCAGAATAGCGTATATTGAACAATCATGTAAATCCTAAACAATATTCTGTCATCACTGCCAAGCTCGATTATCCGAAATCCATGATTAACATAATATTATTCAATATCGAATAATTATAGTGGGAAGTCTTCCCGAAAGCGCTTCAGCTTCGAAATAGGCCGATTCGCCGAAAGCAGTTCTCTAACACGCATCGGATTTTCCCGAGAACTGGTTCAGTTCATGAATCCCCTATTCAATGCATGTAATAGAGCTGTCATTTAAAGCAGACAGGTTCTGGGTAATCTTCCATTATAGGTACTTTAATTATTTTACTGTGTTCTTTGTTGATTCATTTGGGTTGGCAGCTTATGGGTGGGCTGACAACTATCCATTGTTAACAAAAAAACTATTACAAATAATTAAAGTACCCAAAAAGGAGGACTACTGGTTCTATTTATAAAACAGTTTCAGCGATTGGCCGGTAATTTCTTTCGGCGATTTGTTACGTCAAATTATATAGCGCGATTACTAGATCTGTTACAGATTTGGTCGTACCAGAGTTACCGTCGAACGGTCTCTTCATCCCGATTCCGTCTTCATTTCCGCCGATCGGTTGTTGGATCTTTGCAGCAATCTGAAAAGCGTCAATAATTAACGCCAATCAACAGATCCGCAGCAGAGGCGCAGAACTAGCAAAACGCACACCACGTCCGCCATCTTGAACGACCGCACACCGAACAATGGCAAAACGCCGGCACGCGTCCCACAAATCATTCTCGAACACAGCAGCTACACTGTAGAAGTCAAAATTAATTTTCTAAAGGCATCTTCCCATTTTAGTGCGTGCGTCTTACCTGTTTTGCTCTTGCCAGGGCGTCCGCGAAAGCTGGATTGCCGACGCCAGATCCGCCATTCTTCGCCTCCATCTTCCTTTTCTACGATAATTCGAAAGAGGCCGAAATGATCTCGCGAGACTAAAGAAGAGCAAAGACGAGATCGGTCATCGATGGAAGGCCAACGCTGACTTAATTATCTTCACTGCTGAACTCCGACCATTCTGATTTTTTGCAGATAATAATAATTATTATTATTACTATAATTTCTAATCAAATTAGGTCTAATTCAAGGATTTTTGTACAGAGGATTAGATATCTTCTTCTTTAACTGCGTGTGACTAAGTTCATTGGCGATGATAGGAGTTCTGGCAAATACTAAATCTTACTTACATAATAGTACGAAGTCGGTAAATCATCTTAAATTTTAGGAAGGCAAATCGACGAGTGTTTATGTTTTGCTAAGATACAGATTGCTTCTGAATGTCTTAACCACCATATTTAATGCATTATTTATTTTTTAATATTTGTTGCATAGTGATTAAATTCCTCACCCTGAATGGTAGACCTACGTGGCGGTTCTTCGTATCTAAGAGATTTGAAAACTTTAAACAAGGTCATCCGATTAATCTTGATTACAATACTAATATGGCCTATAATACTAGACCTGTTTATTACATTCGCTAAATTGCTATTCGTATAAGCTTAAGCTTAATAGCACCTGTAGTCGAATATTTCCTATGGCAAGACCTACACGTGTACGGTAGGCCTAGGCCGACATCATCAGTGATCTTGTGAGTACCGGATCGCATCGACGAACATCTTTGAAGGAGCGCCACATTAATGTGCCTTTAAAAGGCAGGTGTTTATTATCACCAGAACACAAGCAATTAAGTTGATTTCAGCCACAGCTTATATGATATTCTTACAGCCAGATGCCACAGCAAAACCCGAAATAGCCGGAATAATATAATTATGTTGGCCTAGACCTACAAGTAGGCCTAGGCCTATCTAAAGTTAATTTGTGTTCAGCAAACAAGGTCTTTCTTTATTGCATCTCTAGGCACACTATTCGAGGATACTATAGCAGTAATAAATCACTGTAGGCCTACACAATTATGGGCTATTATGTGAAAAGTCTTGGAGAACAGCATGAAAAGCCAAGTTATGACCTTCATCCAAGCTTTGCTTCTCTGATCGAATGTAATCCGATGAAGTGAGAACAAGAGAAAGACATACAGATAGATATAGAAAGGGAGAGACATTCTGACAGGCAGGCAGACATTATTAAGACAGACCCGGACAACAAACAGGATTTCATTATCGTTTGATTCGTCTCAACCTCTTGGCGGACGTAAGAGACCCATCAAGCATCTGGTCGCAGTTGATCTCTGAGCAATCAAAACATCACATAAAGACAAACAGAGACACAGAGACAGACACACAGACAGACACACACATACAGACACACATGTCCATGTAGTCATGTACATTGTACATTGTTGTACACAAAACTCAAATGTTGAGAGGCAGAAAAAAGGCTTACAGGCGTAATTAAACAAAAAAACAGGTGCAGAGAGATACACAAACAGACTCACAGATAGACACGTAGTTAGCTACATGTGAACAGTGTAAATGGATCATACAGTTACAAAACAAAGACATACATACACACATAAGCACATACACAAATACACACATACGCACATGCACACATACGCACATATACACACATACGCACATACACACACATGCGCACCTACACACATACACACATATACACATACACACATACGCATATATACACACTAACGCACATATACGCACATACACACACATGCGCACCTACACACATACGCACATATACACATACGCACCAACACACATACGCACATATACACATAAGCACATACACACATACGCAAATATACACACATGACTAAGTACGGACAAAGAGGTCAGAAGTGTAACCAAGATCCAATCATAACAATTTTATTGTATACATAACATTGAAAATTTCTCAAGAAGTAAACATTTACAAAAGTAATCATTTCGCTCTCTAGATCTCTCTGGTAAAACGCGTAATCATTGCGCAATACAGTCAGTGTAATTAAGATTTACAAGCATTACAACATCGGCAACAATCAAGACCGTAAAGATATTTTGGCAAGTAGGCCCCCATAAATTATGCATAATTATGCCAATCATAATGCATAATCATGACCGTCACTTGCATAATTATGATGTTCGAAAGTCTAATCATGAAAATCATATGCACAATTAGGGTAATTTTATATGCAAACTAACAATGTGCATAATTTTGATATTTACAATCATGATCACGACAGTTATATACTTAATGACAAAGATAATCTGAATTACAGTTAATATTATGCACAATCATGATACTTAATACATATTCATGATACTTAATACATATTCATGATACTTAATACATATTTATGATACTTAATACATATTCATCATTCTTAATACATATTTATGATACTTAATACATATTCATCATTCTTAATACATATTTATGATACTTAATACATATTCATGATACTTAATACATATTTATGATACTTAATACATATTCATCATTCTTCATACATATTCATGATGTTTATATGCACAACTATTAATGACAACAATCCTGATTGTACACATCATGTAGCATTGATTTTCCATTAGACTTCAAACACTAATTGTGTAAAGCTGTGAGCTGCGAGAATAGCTTAACTATATACAGAACAAAAAATAAATAAATAAATAAATAGAGAGTTAACTCAATAAGGTAATTGTAAGTAACGTCTCAGATGTTCTTTGAAAGGAACTTGCAAACAATTATTGTTGTTATCATTATTGTTAAATGTAGGCCTTTGTAAATCCTCCAAATTACTAAGCGCCAACCCTGAGACACGCCTGGAGACTAGTCTAACCAACTGACTGCCATTATATTCTATTTGTAGGCCATAGCAGCCTAAGTGGTATCAGACTGGAACTTTGAAGTAATTGGAAACAGTACCAGACTAGTAGTATGTGTAACGGCCATATGGTCTACCACAGCCACTCTGAATGGCTGGGTCAAACATGAGAGGGAGCTGATAGGTCTCCAAGTCAAGCTCATTCGAAGTCCTGCCACACCCCCAAAGATCTTGGGAAATGTCACAAGCGGTGAGAGTGCCGATAGAACCAAGTGAAGTAAGTCGGAGTTCTTCCGCCAAGGTGTCGTATATCGAGATCCAAAAGTTTAAGAAGCTTCCCTCAACAGTGTGCAGACCAACGAAATGAGATGCGAATCCCAAGAGAAGTCTCGACAAGGGGTCCCGAGGCAGCAAAGGGATTAAGTTCCTGTACTTGTAACTAATAATATCAAAGAACGTGTCGAATTAAAATACAAATTCAGCAACACCGCAAACAGCACACGACACACACACACACACACACACTACATTGACTTAAGACAATGGCAAATGAAATAAAAGTACATCGACATGTATCACTTGGTCTTTGTCAAAATGAAAATCTGCTGCCTACGTGTTTATCTTGCAGTCACAAACTCACAATCAAGTCGGCAGATAACAGAAGTGTTGCATCTCTGCCGTAGAGATATTTATTTATTTATTTACTTATTTTATTTATTCACACATTTCTATGCCGCCCCTTCAAGTCTCCTACTACTCAGAAGCGGTCCCGAGTTTACACGCCGAAGCGCCACGAGCAATTGTGAGTGAAGGACTTGCTCAAGGTCCTTATGCGGCGGGTGGGATTCGAACCCGGAACCCTTCAGTTGCAAGGTGGCTACCTTCACCACTACACTACCACGCCCCACAAGAGATAATGTTGACATGATTTATTGGTTGAATGGTCGAGTAGTAGACTAGATATGGTTCTTAACGTTTGGTCTTCTTCTGGTCGTCCGGAGTTTGCATTATTAAGTAATCGTAAACAGATACATTTGGTCAAATTCTTTAAAAGAAACTAATTTCAACGGCTTCATTAAACTAATGCTTATGCAAAACACTGATGCATCATAAAGTCGCTTTATCAGAAGTATTCTTCAACTTTCCCTTCGGTTGATTACATTATTGTTAGATAAAATTGATAAATTCATTCACAAGGTTGCACAGCGCCACAAGATCTTCTGAGGTGACTAGAAATGTCCAAGTGATCAGCCTTGAAAGGTCGAGAACTGATGAGCTAAATGTTTGGTCTGAAATGCAGAGAGCTTTCTGTGGCCGAGGCAGTTGTTGCTATAGTATGATGAAAGGTCATTATGAGTTCAAGAATAGCTTAACTATATACAGAACAAAAAATAAATAAATAAATAGAGAATTAACTCAATTAAGTAATTGATGGGAGTAGTAATGGCTCTGCAGTCATCAGCAATCAATGATTGTGTGCTCTTCAGAACTTTGTATGGAGAGCAATTAGAAATGGAGTTATTTTAAAATCTAGCAAGATTCCACTTGTAAGTTCACAATAAAGGCACCGCTAAACCGTACCGGAAAAATGGATTTCAGATGACGAAAAGAAGATGTACTTGTAAGCCCAGTAACGAAATACTCTCGAGTACGGTGAAAATGCAATGCTTATTTTGACGATAAAATGAAGAAGAAACTTAATGAATAATCTGCAGTGCAAAAATCAGAGTATAAGAAACAATCAACAGCTTACCGCAAAAAATATGTGAAAAACCAGAACAGAAACTTTCAACAAGGAACCACAACACTAGGAAAGTGGACTGCACGAGGTCAGAACCATATATACTCTGCCACCCTTCCATGGATATCGATAGAATTGGGTTGCTAAGAACTGGGTTCAAACGACAACGTAAAATAATCCCTCTCGGAGGAGGGGGGGATTAATATCTTTTACTCGAGGACTAACTGACCTGTCGCCCTGGATAAGGCGCTTTAGAAGTTATCCGAGCACCCGTTCGCATGGCCAGAATTGTACAACATGGTTTTGGCACAGTCCAGTTATTCTAGGGGCAATCGTCGATCAACTGGTTCAAGTACACTCTCGTGTGTCAAGTACATATGCACCCGTTCCAGTGCAGATGCACTTGATCCGGTACAGATGCACTTGGTCCAGCGCATACATGTGTAGTGATAGGTCCAGGGCATATATTAATAACTATCTTGGTCAGATGCAGGTGCACTTGGTCCATTGCAGCTGCACTTGGTCACAGTACACTATGCACATTGATCCAGTCCAGTTGCACCTGATTCGGTGCAGATGCACTTCGATCCAGTGCAGCTGCACTCGATTCGGTGCAGATGCACTTCTATCCAGTGCAGCTGTACTTGGTCAAGTGCAGGTGCACTCGTCGGTCCAGAGCAGTGGTCCGAGGGAGGTCGCGGGGTCTTGGGGGAGAGTTACTTGACGAAGGCCCTGAGGAGGTCGATGGGCATGGGGAAGATGATCGTGGAGTTCTTCTCCGCGGAGATCTGGTTCAGCGTCTGCAGGTATCGCAGCTGGAGCGCGGACGACGATTCGTTGATGATGTCCGCGGCGTCCTTGAGCGCCCTCGACGCCTTCTGCTCGCCCTCGGCAGCTATCACCTGATGAGCAGACAAACCAAACATCAACTCTCGTCATCCAATTTACCCGCGCTGGGGTTGGGAGGCGCATCTGAGTAGCACTCTTGAAGAGGCGCTATATGAAATGCTCTTAATGAATGAATGAATGAATCCTCAGCCGTATACGTCTTTTCTTCCATTTTCCATATAAGACTCATTCTCAGCTTCTAGTGCGGTGGTTCCCAACCCGTGGCCTGCCAGGCCTTTAAATGGCCATCAATGTCTCACAGAATTCACAATAATATTTTAAAAATTTGCCAATTTGGACAGAAACCAATATATATATATATATATATATATATAAATAGAATAATGGAAGGCAGAATAAGGGAGATAGCGGAAGAAATTATTAATATGTTCATTAACTAGAAACATAAAGTTATTTCTTGATTAAAAGTCAACTGCTATTGCAAGCTCTCTGGTACAGATCCGATCAGATCAGATATCTTATTTTCTATTACCAATTATGTTATTTGGACGTTTATAAGTAGAGCATCAAACATTCTATTTTGCTACAATTTTAACAATTTTTTTATGTGCCTAGTAAATCTCTGGTCAAAGTGGCCGTAGAGTACAAAGATCGATCAGAGAACCCACACTTTATTAACTACTCAACACATTTCATTACCTACTTACTCAATTCACGTAAACACAAACTATATATTCATTCATTCATTCATTTCGAAAATTTATATAGCGACCTTTCAAGGAAACTACTAAGAGGCGCTCCCAGCCCAGCCACGGTTAAATAAATAAGATGTAAATATATATAATATATATATATCTTTATAATTGTCATTATCATTATCATCATCATCATCATCGTAGTCATCTCATCTGGCAGTTGCATGACCTGCAAGATTTGTGGCATATAAAATCTAATGAGTTGCATGAATTGCAAGAGGTTTAATGATAGAAGTATTAAATTGTAATTTATACGAGGATGATTGATAAGAATAGAAATGCTACCAAGAGTTGGAAATCAACACTAATAGAACTGGGTTGATATATATTTATGTATTTATTTACTTAAACTGCCTCTTCAAGTTCATTACAACTCATAGGCGGTCCGGACTACAGCCCCGAGGTGTTTCAAGTCAATACGCCGAAGCGCCTTAAGCTATTGTCAGCGAAGGACTTTCTCAAGGTCCTTACGCAGTAGTTCGGGTTTGAATCGCTCCAACCATCCCACTAAACCACCATGCAACGCCCACATCTGAGTATTGTGTATCCATAATGGACCCATATTCTTCCAAGTGTTGAGCCTCCTTCTTCAGTTCGCTCTATCCTTTTCCTCTCCGTATCATCATCATCATCATCCAACAAGAGCTCATCATTATGTCTCCGTCTCAATCCTCTTTCCTCCTTCCCTCCAGTCTTCCTTCTGTTATCTCCCTCAAGAGAGTCTTCCCACTCGTTATGTGTCCGATCCATTTCCTTAACACCGCGTTTTATTGCGTCCATTAGATGACGTCTTCTCTCATCGAGCACCACATTGTTGGAGCGAGCATCGGAATTCCTGCTGAAAGAATTTAGTGCAGACAGGGAATAATTATTATAGTGACGATTGGTGATAAGAATTAGACAAGCGGTTGACCATTGTAGGGCACCGTAGTATATATAAACTATATATATATAGTATATATATATACCGTAGTATATATATATACTATATATATATATATATTTATATATATTTTTATGTGTGTAAACTCCGACACACTTTCGAGCTGTAGTCGGGACCGCCTCTGAGTAGTAGGAGACTTGAAGGGGCAGTATAGAAATGTGTGAATAAATAAATAAACATTGGTAATTAAGATGACTATTTATGCTTTGAGTGGGTTTTAACTTATTTGTAGTTTTTGAGTCTGAATTTGAGCCCAACTCAAAAAAGGCGAGAGTTACAGAGAGATGTAAATTCTGGCCATCCTGTAAGAACGGAAATTCCTGTCCGTTCCATCATCCTTCTGTACCTTGCAAGTAAGCTTAGATTTCAGCTGTTGTAGCTTGTTTGGCAGACTCTTTTTTTGGTCTACCATTTCTAAAAGTCAAAATTCTGTTAACTGAGATTCATGATTCTTCTATTTTCTTGTAATTCTTAGAATTTATATTCTTAAAATTCTTCTCTGTCATAAGACTCTGTTGTATAATATATGGCAGATTTGTGTGTTTCTAATTACAATTAGACAGATAAGTTAGCTCATTATGGTGAAAACTTTGCTGGAGTGGTGTGCAACAAGAGAATTAATGTACTTGCCTGTTATTGCCTACTCTGTGTTGGTACTACGACATAACAGAATGAAGACTGATGTGCATTGGACGCCTATGCCGTGCAATAATACTTGTACCTACATAGGCCTCGTATTATATTTTCAGAATGTTTCCCAGCTGTCGCTTTGGCGAGAAGTGTCTCTACGTCCATCCCAACTGCAAATTCGACGGCGTCTGTCGTAATCCTAGTTGTCCTTACACGCACTCCATGCCACACTCGGCTCTGCCGCAGCCAGTGCCCATCATCATGCCAATACGAAGTGAGAACGACAGATATTTCTGATTTCTGTCTTCGGCGTTAATTGCAGATATAAAATCTGTGATGATTCTGTGTTTTATCATCATCGTTATTTGTGTTCTGTTGAGATAACATAGCAGATTATTGCATTATAATATATGAACTTACAAAGTGCTTTTAATACAAAGTCATCACTCTGCCACTTATTGCTGGCAAGCATGTGCAATATAGTTATACTTCACAGAGCACAGTTAGTATGGTAGAACTCAATATAAGTTATCATTTCACCTGGTTCACATTCAGATATCTATTCATTGCTGTTGGTAAATAAAGATTTGGTGACACTCAGAACTAAATACTGAGTCACACTCGCTGCCCCACTGTTGAGCCATACTGAGTAGCAAGAACCATTTCCACAACTGGTTTGTACCGTTGGGTCTTTCATGTCAGCTTTTCTTCTTCTTAACTCGATATACTTGTCCGCCTTAGACTGCCTTTCTGTCTCATCAATCTGTTGTGCCTTACAATTACACCAGTTAATGAGATGTTCTATCATCAGATTAACATCATCACATTAATACCTCAGCCACATATATTTCTGGTAACTATATCGAGAACAAACTTGATCATCCCCAACACAATAGGCAAAGAAAATTTGTGTAGGCTAATACTTTTGAGTCTAGTAAACTACCAAGCTTAAGGTGACCAAAAGGACCAGATAATAAAGCACAGCTCTCTGCCCCAAGTAGGGTCAATGGTCATCCTGTCATTCAGTCACTACAAACATTTCATATCTAGTTCTCAAGAGGATTATTCCGAGCCATTATGCATTGCAATGTGTCTACCTAGCTTCAGAAGCGTGTTCTTACACGAAGAATGATTATTGTTGTCTGCAGTGCCAATCTATTCGTTCCCTGCAGGTCCAATCTTTGCACCAGTCAGGACCAGAGCACCGGCACCAGCTCACCCAACACAGATAAAGTGCAGGTTTTTCCCCAACTGCACAGACATGAACTGTGCCTTTGCACATCCTAAGGTAAGCACTAAGCAGTACTGCTCTTATTTGTTGAGGACAATGACAATGATTTGCGGTCAGTACCGAGTACAAATGAAATTCATTTTCAGAATTTCATTGTTCAAATCGAAAGTGACAAGTTTCTGTCTGATTGTGATGGTTTCCATCTTTGGGTTTCTGTTTGACGCAGCCTTAGGGTCGAAAGTTCGACTCTAGCTCAAGCCGCTGCGTAGGGTCCTTGAGCAAGTCCTTCACTCACAATTGCTCTGTGGTGAGAGAAATGGGCAGCACACGAAAAGCTTATGAACTGAGTCTGCTTCAGACAAGACCCCTTCAGGTTGACTCGGTAGCACTGAAAATTGAGATGTGTAATGAATTGGGTGTCTTACATAGTAGCAAACAGTTAAATTCTACTCCTAATAATCGGATCATTTATTCATTATGATTGTAATCGTAATGCGGTCTGTCATTGTGAATTTATAATAAAAGAAGATATTATTAATTTTATTATTAATAAAAGAATCAATTTTTTTATTCCTAGCCGCAAGACTTCTGTTTCAGGTTGATTTCGTTTAGCACTGCTGTTGCCATTTTTTCCTTAAATAGTCGTTCTGTAATTTTACCTTTTCTAGCCATGTCGCTATGGTTTGGGTTGTACGAATAAGCACACCTGTCCTTTCTCTCATCCTCAACTGCCGACAAAGAAACAGATGAAGTGGATTTCAGCCCCTGGTATGTATGTCTGAATTGGTTTCAGTTGACTGTTGCTTAAATTCTCTACAGTGTGCCCGATTTCCAGCATAGGAATAAGACCATTGTTTAGTTTATGTACCGTTACCAACAACGTTACGTGCAATTTCTGTTTCCGGATCATTTTCTGTTCTACTGCGACTCTTGTGCAGGGACATATGGATGACGTAGTGATTGGACTGTCTATTAGACCATTCTAGTTGTCCTGTTACTCGATTATTTTCTTGTTGAAAGTTATAAGAAACCATCACATGGCATTGTGGGGCGCGGTAGTGTAGTGGTGAAGGTCGCCGCCTTGCAACCGAAAGGTAGCAGGTTCGAATCCCACCC
>JAQFXW010003530.1:0-11825 GCA_034693945.1 Dendrobaena attemsi
TTGATTAAAATAGCCCGTGATTATTTACGGGTTAAAAACCAGGTTTTACCGTCATTTTTGACGGGAGATATCTAGTTAGATCAGAGTTGTGAGGCGTCAAATGTCAGTGAATTTGCTCTTTTGTTACTGGTGACACATGTGTGTTAGCACAAAATAAGTGCCTCATATCAGTGAAGTGACTCGAGCAAGGAAAACGTTATGAAATCGAATCTGAAACTGATTCTAGCTAATGCAAGTTAACCATGGCATATGCAGAAACTGTGTTTCAGGAGCCTTCTATACTAAATAGTTTATTGCATATTAGTGTGGTAAGTTGTGCATCTCCTGAAGTTGGATAACTAATTGACTGCTTGTGGCTTGAGAGCTGTGCCTATATTCAGATTTATTCCATGGGCAATCCATTATTGACTTAATTGACAGGACTTGAAGAATTCTAAGCAAGCCGTCTGTCTCTCTGTCGGCTGGTACAGCTTAACACTTGTGTAAAAGAAAGCTTGGTAAACATTGCCTCATGGAATGGATGCTGTAAATTGTTAATTTCTCTAATTAAGTGCAACTCTAGGTTGAGTTGTTTTGCTGAGTAAATGCCTCATCAGCTTCTTCTTGTTTAGGATCAATGTTGTGTTTAATAATTGCTACAATAAAATAACTCTTGGTCCATTCTAAATGGACCAAACTGAGTTAGGTTAGGCCAAACAAGAAAATGTTGCATTTCCGGTAACCCGACCGAGTCACCGTTTTGGGGCGACTCAAATAATTTTGGGAAAATATTTTTTGGGAAATTAAGTTTGAAAAAATTGATTTTTTTCTTGATTTTTTTTTAAACAAATGTGCTGCACAACAGTGGACATCTATCACGATCTGAATAGTCAAAACTAAAATAAATTTAGAAATTTGAAAAATGGCAAACTTCATATAAAACAAAACCAAAATCACTGTTTTTTAGCTACAGACTTTAGCCACAGTGTTTCCAAGTGTACTGTGGTTAAGTGCAAAATGGTCAAATAGAATCATGTAAAAATATTTATTTTTCAAAATAACAATATTTTCCTACATACCTACCCTGTTTTTAAAACATCCGGAAACACACCATTATTTTTTGGCCTTATGGAAAGCGATAGAAAGTAAGAAAAGTAACAAAGAAAGAAGGCCTAAATGAGGGCAATCATTTAGTTTTGGTGAGATTCTTGGCAAACCTTGTTGGGACAAGTGAGGAATATCTTTTTCTAAGATGATACTTTTATGCAGTATTGCAGTAAGCTAGTATTTCCAACTCTAAGATGGATTGAGTTTAAGACCCGTTGGCACATAATTGGATGACCACTCGGAAACAGAACATTAGTTGGGTTACGTGCAGAATGAACTAATGAAGAATGATTTATTCCATGACTAAATATCCATAAGTCATCAGTTCATCTGACTACCCTCTGACCCACTGTTATTCCATCATCCAACCATAAGTTCACCCGTTGGACTTATGAATGGTGAACCCTTCAGAGACAGCACATCGGTTCATTCCGTTGGATGGACTGAAGGTCAGATGGACACCTGCTACCCTTCCATTTGACTGTCCATTAGACATCATTTCACCCATTTTGAACATCCGTCCAACTGTCTCTAACCAAACGTCCGTCCTTCCAATCGATCGATTGTCCATCCGTGATGATCCATCCGTTTGTCCATCCGTTTGGCCATCCATCCGTTTGTCCATCCGTTTGTCCATCCGTTTGGCCATCCATCCGTGATGATCCATCATTCCATCCGTCCTTCTGCACATCCGTTGTAAAAACCTATAGTTTGCACTTTGCTCTGTTTCTTGTATGAGGTGTTAACTGCCATATTTGTGTTTAACGTTAACGGCCTTGGAAAGAATGACACAACAGCCTTTTAAAATTGCCCTATCCTATTGAGTTAGTGTGCTAATGAATCAACACTCTGCAATATTTCACATTCAGTTCTTTACTTAACTTTGATAGACGCTGTTAAGCAATGATGACATTATTCCCAACGCTTTATATCGCATGGGCGAAATTATCTTATTCCAATTTCTGATGATGTTTTGTGTTTGTCCTCAGCTTCTTAACTCCTGTTGTGTTATGCCATTACAGAGAGGTGCACGTCTCTTGTCTAGTAATTCTGAATATGTGCAGTTGATTCATCTCTTGAACCTTCTTGTGCTACCCTGTCTTTAACTGTGACAGACATGACACGTTTGTGTTATATTACCTGCATTGTTACCTGTATGTTAGCCTGTTCGCATGACAAGTATGTTATCCTAGGTGTAATAAGGGATTGTGTTTTACTTGGTGGCCTGTCAGAACTTTGACAAGCATTTAGCTTTGAACTCGTTTTTTTTATCCTGGTTACAGTACAATTAAGCAATATGTGTAAGCCTATGACTCTTGTTTCTCACTTGCCACAAGCAGGATGCATGTTTCGTAGATTGAAGTACACTGGTCCTGTAGTTCCCGCACATCACAGAGTGCATATTGGCCCACATGCTGTGGCATTTGATTGAAAATAATAGAAGTCGTTTTTATTCTACAGCCTCTCTTAATTACCCTGTTCAGTTAGGACAATTATTTTTGCCTCTGCAGATGACTCCCACTGTGCTTAATCAATCATCATATTAATATTAATGAGAGGCAATTGGTGCAATAAATTATGTTGATGGAAAACTTTGGTGTGTACATAATGAGGTAGACCTAGTCTGTAAAGTGGTTGGTTGTCTGGGTCATCGTTTTGTTTGTTTTCATGGCATATGTGTTATAATATGACACTGTGGTTTGTAGGGTTAGAATTGTGGGCCCGTTCCGCAATCCTAATTTTGGGCCGGTGCCGCAACCCTAATTTCGGCCCGGTGCCATAACCCTAATTTTGGGCTGGTGTATCAACCCTAAATGCCGGTTCCACAACCCTCAAAAATGTCAGAAATGAAGTTGATGACTAAGAAAAGGTCGTCAGAGATTTTGTAGTTTTGTGGGATTAAAAATCGAAAATAAGACGTGATGATTAAAAAAGGTCTTCAGAAATATTTTGGTTTTGTGGGCTGAAAAATCGAAAATAAGACACGATACTAAAAAAGGTCGTCATAAATTTTTTGGGGTTCTGAAAAAATCACGGGCCGCTGTTGCAAGCAAGTCCGACGCTGCTTCATACCCAGGGCCAACTCTCTGGTTAGAAATGGACTTTTCATCTTCTTACATATAATATCTGTGGGCATTTATTTAGAGCCTGATATGGGTTCATCTCTAAATCATCACAAAACTTTACCCGTAGCTGAAGGCAAATGCTCTGGAGTTTAAGATTACACCAGACTTGTTAGTTTCTGCTCCAAATTAAAGACGTTTAGCATCCATCTCATGCAAGTTTAAGAGCACAAATGCACAGTGGCCTACTCTAGGTCAGCTGGCTATCTATTTAGGAATTGGAACTAAGAGAGCTTCAGGTTCGTTTTCATATAGTGTGGTGAATGTATGTCTGGTATCTGGAGTATTTGACCTGAGCCAAAGCACTCTTTCTTGTCTGAACATTGATGGCATCCGACTTGACTTTATGCCTGAACTGGTCTGCTGAATTGTAAATTACCTGTTGATGTCTTGTGCAGGTAGACAAAGTATGTCATATGGCAGCATTCCGGTTTTACAATACCTAATATATTATTCACTTGAGTGGTTGACTGGTAACGATATGTGTGATAATGATAATTATTGCAACAAGGAAATATGAAAATGATGACAATTTAATGATGATATTGACAGTAACAAAATTTAGAACAGTGGTGTTGCATTAATAAACTAAATAAAGTCATAACTCATAAGAACTATACAAGTTACACATAGCAAACAGTGATCATGGGAATTTTCCAGTATGACTAGGAATGAATGGACCAGGATTAAATATTTTGTGATTAAACCAATGTTCAGAGTGTTAACTTTGTTTTTGGGTATGCATGTATTCAGTAGTACATTGATCGTTTTTGAAGTAATATGATCTGAGCTTTCACCCAAGCACAACGAGGAGGAATAAATTATGACAGAATAAATTTTCATTCCTGGCCGTGACTAGTCAATTGACTAAGTCAACAGTGATCAAAGTTTCATCTGCTTTGAATCTTCCTGTAAATTGTCTGAGTATTCGGATAAAGCACTGGACTTTTAAACTGGCCAACTATGACTAGTGAAGGTAGTGGATTAATAGGCCTAATTTGCACTAAGGCTGAGTTCATAATACACGTTGCATTTATGTGTGATTTCAGGATCATCACTGAGTCTGTCATCTGGATTGATATCCATTTATGATGACATAAGCAGAGGAATGAGTTCAGCTGCAAATATCCCAACGCAGACTTTCACCGATGTGGTTATGTTGAACAAAACATCATCCGTTTCTGAGAGCATAACTGACGATATTTCTGCCACTCGAAACTCTGTGCGTACAGGAGCGAAATCTTTTGAGCAAGGACACAGGTTTAGTCCTATTCGTGTTTCCCTTAGCATGGACTTTGATGAGGTGGAAGTCCTTCCAAAGCCAGTTGGGCTAGAAACGCATGTGGTAAATTCTAGATTGAGAGGAGATGCGCAGAGCCGTGCGGAAGATGGGAACGACGTTCGTTTCTCGCTTCCAGTGACACTTCCAGTTTCTGCATTCGCAGAAGCAGACGATAGGAAACGACCGCTGAGCATCAGTTCAACGTCATCTTCTGCATCTTCGAGTTCTTCTCTGCCGCGACACGTGAGGAAAAGGATGGCCAACATGTCGTCTGCAGCAGCAGCAGCAGGTCCTGCTGTGGATTCGAGTGGATACGATGCCAGCTGTGAGACGCTGTCCACAGTTGCCGAATGCTCCCCAGCAGACATCCACTGCTCACCCCCTATCATCCGATTCTTCAACAAGGATATTATCGAAGATAGGGTCCCAACAATTAGTCTAGGTGACTGTCCTTTTGATGACCCCCAAACCACAGGGTCACGCCAGTGTATTTCAGAAATTGTTGATGATTACTCTGCAAACAGCGATGATGTTGATGTCGAGGAGTCTACGGGCAGTTCAGTACGAAACAGTTTTGACTGTCTGATGCCATCGTTTGACAATCATGAATTAAAGCTGCTTGCAGGAACAGTTTATATTGAACGAGTTGTGACTGAAATCCTGGACTCTGAGAGAAACTACGTTAAAGATTTGTCAGACATTGTCCAGGTATTTATTTACATTAACCCTTTTTAAATATTACTGGTATAGTGAAATAAGTAAATTATAACATTGTTCTTTTCTTGTCTTTTCTGGTTCTAATCCAAAGAGGTTTGTGGTTGTTGAACATTCTTGATGTTTGTAGCATAGATATTGCAGTATAAGCCAAAGTCAGATTTCCTTTCAGTTTATGTTGTTTAAAACTATTGTCAGTGTCACGTGCTACACTATAAATCTAACCTAGCATACATTAGTAAACTTCTACAGAATGATGTGACTTGTTATAAACAGTGTCCATGGAGTTTGGATTTCATCTGTAAGTTCTGTATTGTGCCCATGTCATCTTGCTAACAACTGGCTTACGGTAGCAGTTCTGTAGGGCAACCTAAGTGTCTTCTTTACTTACATTCTTTGCTCTTTGGTCTGTAACCTATGAATGATCCAATTGTTTTATATCCTGTCTGTGTGGTGAATATTTTTTACTGTGATCTTTTTAACGTTTAGCTTAATTATATTTTCTCAAAAATTTTCCTGCTTTTGTCAAATTGCACGCGTGTGCAAGTGTATTTACTTATAGCAGTATTTTAATTTAACTAAAACAATTGTTTTCTTTTACTTGTCTGGCATCCTCTGTTTATGTTGCATTGAATTGTTAATGTCTTACTGGCCTTAACTTAAAATTGTTTTAGTTTTGGTTAACACTATTTTCAGTAATATTTTTAAGTTCATTATAATGAGAATAATTATAATTTAAAATTACCTTTTTGAATTTGAGCATCATGTCATGACGATGTGCATGCTGCTGTTGGCCATAATTATAATGATGGTATGCAGAAGGAAATGACAATACAGAAGGCACTGAAATGTGGAATTAGATAGTAAGAAGGATTCGGTGCTCCGAATTGAAGAAGATTAAGTTGTAGGTATATGTGGCTTCAAAGAGCTCTGTTGTAAGTATGTTTGTTGAGTGTTATTGAATCCAGAATGAAGTGCGTGTCAGAATAGGTTGCCATATGCAGAGGTATTTCTGTAACTTAGCTATTTGTTATCTGTATTCTACGTACTGTTCTTCATTCTTACAAGCTTGTACAAATAAGATCTTATCAATTATTGACTTAGTGTTTTACTTGCAATAGTATGGTGTTCGCCAGCATTTACTAATCATTATGCAACCTACAAATTTTTTATAGCGAATTTTAACTTTACTGTTAAACCGAATTCTGACTGTTAGATATTGATATTTTTGAAAGCCAATGAGAGGTACGGATAATGAGTTTTCAGGCATTTTCTTGAAGGAAAAGATGGAGTTTGAACTTCAGACAGACTTAGGATAGGCATTTCCATTCCTTAGGGAGAGCAACATGGAATTTATGAGAGCCTATGAGGGTACTACATTGAGGCTTAATCGCTGCACTACTTGACAATCGCAGATTGTGTGACGGAATATAAGTAGAGAGCAGTGGTTGAAGATAGACAGGAGTGCTTGTTGTGAGGTTTTCATAGACCAGACAAGCCAGTTGCAATGTTTATGTGAATTCTACAGGAAGCCAATGCAGTTGACAACCAGAGGTAATGAGTTAAAATGAGAAGAAGCAGGATTATAAGCACTTAGAACTTTCTCCTTTTTCAAATGAACAAATATAATATATGTTGACTTCAAAATCTGATGTGCTTGCAAACATTGAGTTGATGTAACGGAGGGGAGAGCAGACGAGAGTAGGTTACATGTTACTCTGATGTGATAGAAACAAGATTTGAACATGTCCGGTGTGTGAGATTAAAAGTGAGTTGCCCCAACCTTTGAGTGTTTTGCACGTTGAATTTAACTGGCACCTTGCTATGAGTTCTTAGATGTAGCACAAGTTTCCAATTCTATTTAAACAATTCAGTTGACTTTTAAATAGACTTTGAAGGTAGCAGCCACTTGCAGTGCGATAAGAAGTTAGATTTACATTCCTCTATAGTTGACATTCGTGTTTCAGGCTGAGGGAAAATATTATGTTAAGTTAGATTTAATGACATTTTATGTACATTGCTGGTGCTTATCAGTTCATGTGCGTGCACGCCGTGCAGGACACTGACAATAACAGAGCCAGGCTTTAATTTGTTAAGCAGTTCAGATCAAGATACAAACAGTGTTACAGACACGAAAACCTTTTCCATTAACTCACTGATAATCTGCTATAAAGCTTTCATTTAACTGGATGAACTTTTGTGGCACACAATATCTGATAAGATAGCAAAATGCGGGTTCGATAATTTGGCTGGATATGAGTTTATGAGAGTTTGATCACAATCCCCCTGCTTAATTAGTGGGGTAAAAAGAATACTGTTGTTCATATTTAAGGCTTCCTGGGTTTTGTAACAGAATGTGCGACGTGCGTTTAATTCGTGTTACAGACAAAATGCCAAGGATATGAACATGGTTGCTGATGTTTGATGTAGCACTAGCACAGTAACACTCCATACTCTATCCTAAGTTATATCACCCTTTTAGTAATAATGGATTGAATGTATGACAATGGTTGAGCAAGTGACAATTATTATCAATTCTTGTGTGCATAGAAAACTATAGTTTGCACTTTGCAGTCATGGATCCATTTTGTGGCTAGTTGCAGTGCATGTTGCACTGTTTTGCTATCGTATACCTGCACTGCTTCATCTGCTTAGATTATGTTGCATATTTTCAGATCTGTGGCCATGTTATTGCACCTTTGAGACATTTGTAAAGCACAGTATTATATCACACTAATGCCAAGGCACATACATATTGCATTTGTATTTACCCTTGTACCAGAATTCGTGCATCCGCATGTGACAAGGTTCATTTAACCATGGCATGGTTGGTGCATCACAAGATTTATTGGATAAGTGAGGTCTATGTGTGTAGGAACAGTAATTATTTCTGTAGGATTCAATGAACCGCTGGTGGGAATGTGTTGGGACATGCATGCAACCATCCAGATACACATGTACTCCATTTAGCAGCTGCTCTCCAGGTTCCTCTAAGTCACCAACTCCATCACCCGGTTCCTCCCCACATCCCCCTTAAAGTCAAATCAATTGAGTATTGACATTTTTATGGCTTTTTACTTTGTCTGAAGCAGCGACTTCTAAATGCTACATCTGCATTTATAAATCTGTGCCTGAGGTCAGTGTCCCATAGATAATGACTGTAAAGGATCCATTAGCTGTTCAGCTCCACACTAATTTACTAGTTTGTGAGATAAAAAATCCTGTTCTAACTCATGTGGCAAGCATTAGATGGATGTAGAACTAGGTAATGTGGTGTGGCAACTGTAACCAGAATGGGAATATAGACTGTTGATTTCCTAGTAGGAACATTGTAGATGAGGTGGATCAAATATCTTGAATTTAAGCTATATTTAATTGTAATGGGGTTGACAGGTTGTTTATTAAGGCTAAAGGTGCCAAAATAAAATGAACATTTTTGATGTTTTCTTCTTGGTAAAGACATAAAATGACCGACAACTAGCGATTGTGCTTCTTCCTGATCTGAACCCTGCTTGTTCTTCTTCAAATGCTCTTTCCACGTACTGTTTTATTCGTTTTGTATTATTTTTGTGAATACCTTTCCTGGGATGCTTTGTAAGCTAATGCCTCTGTAATTTTTGCAGTCTTGAGGATCTCCTTTTCTTTTGTATATTGGGACAATTATTGATTTTGCCCAGTCATCTGGTATTTCTTCCTGTTGTTGAATCTTTGTGGTTAGGATGCGCCTAGCTTTAACAACTGTTTCTCCTCCTCCTTGAAGTAATTCCATAGTGATTCCGTTCACACCAGATGCTTTATTATTTTTCATTTTGTTGATTGCATATCTTACCTCTTCCTGTAGAAATTGTGGCATTTGTTCTTCTGTATTGTTTATGGACAACTATGTCAGAATAGTGGGGTAAGTTTGTATGCCGACATTTAGTAGCTGTTCGAAATGTTCCTTCCGTCTTTTCTATATGCTTGCATCGTCTGCTAGTATCTTACGGCTGCCTTGAGCTCAAATTTTCCACGCTTTATGCACACATTTCTATACCGCCCCTTCAAGTCCGCTCAGAGGCGGTCCCGACTACAGTCCGGAGGTGTATCGAAGTTTACACGCTGAAGCGCCACCAGCATTTGTGAGTGAAGGACTTGCTCAAGGTCCCTACATAATAGCTCGGGTTGGAATCGAGCCCGCGACCTTTTGGACGCAAGGCGGTGACAATCCCACTGCACCATCATGCCCCACTCAGTAGTTTGATCTTATTGTATACTTCATGCATTCTGTTTATTTTTGAAAGCTTCCTCAGCTTCTTTGCATTGTTGTTCCATCAGATTTCTCTAGTGAATCAGTTAAATTATTTCCTATCTCTGTTGTGGACTTTGGCTATGATTCATCTTTTTTCATGAGTTCTAATACTTCATCTGACATCCATTGGTCTTTTGGGAGTGTGGGTGGCTCTGAAATAGGTTGCAAGATCCTGGGACCTAGGTAATGGATTGAATTTGAACACCTAGCACTGCAGCTGTTCAGTAACCCATTTGTACCTATTAGTACAACACCTTTCTCCTCTGCATCCTTAAAATTGTATATGCATTTGATTAGAAGATGATTAGAAGTGACTCAAGTCATGTACTTTGAATTATTAACAAGACGTCTTTGCAGACAGGTGAGGTGGTGAAGTTGTTGTCATAGTGGTAGCAGAGACTGATTTCCTAAGCACAGTGAGTGTGGTGCCATTTAATAAGTTTTAAGTCAGTTATATGACTAGTTTATAGTTCTGAAATTGCCACCCAGTGGGTGGAGGAAAATCATATCCTTACTCTATGCCGGGCATGCCCATCAACTTTGAAACCAAAGAGGCCTTAAGTAAATCAATTCGAGTTTGTTACCGTATTTCACAATCATAACAAATTATCAAGCCTACTTTATATGCCTTCTCTCTGGCCTGGGGCTAAATGTTAATGTGATTCCCCTAACTTTAATGTTGCTATAATTATCCGTTGCATACTCTCTGCACTATGGACTATTTTTTTTATAAAAGGACTGGAACATAAATGTATAAACATTATGTAAGTACAAAATCCTTACTGACTTGCTTTTTGTACATATGAGCATAATTATATAATAGGGTCAAAGATGTAATTGTAGATATCATGCCACATATTAAGAGATCTTATTACAGACATGTCTCTTGTTCAACTCTTTAAGGACAAGCTGCATTATTTTCCCGTCACTCTTGGTGCATGCATGTGACTAAAGTGTTAAGTTTCTTATAAAAAAACTAAAGTTATGGATCAGAACAAGAAAACAGTGATATGGGACAATGCTCTTTCGTTTTGGAATTGACCATTTGGTTTTTGCTGTTTTTTTATTTAGGGTTACATTGGTCATTTAAGAGAGAACTCTGAACTGGAATTATCGAGTGAAGTCTTTGAAGCTTTGTTCGGCAATATTGAAACAATCTGGCAGTTTAACAGGTTTGTGTTTTGTGTATTTCAGTATGCCTGTAGTTAGCCTTTTCTTTTCTTTACCGTAGATCCCTTCTTGGATTTGTGTTCTTCACTGTACTCTTGATTTTGACTCTTCATCACAAATCTTTTGAAATTGAAGCTTATTGTTAGGTATGACTGTTCTACTATCCAAAGCATCACATCATCCTTCTAGCCCCTAAATCTGATTACTTAGTCAGCTATTATAGGCCTTTCTTACCAGTGAACCGGAGCTTTAGTGTCATTTGGTTTGAACTACCTCTGCCAAGCTTATGTCTCATAGCTTGCAGTGTCTGGATGTCATCTGTGCTTTCTTAAGGAATGCTTTGAAGTCTAGGAGACTAGGACCATGAGATTACATCAGCAATCTACATCCCTTTCCCTGAGGACACTTTCCCATCATGATTCCTAAATGCACTTGTTTACCCATAGCCTCAGAGGCTGACTTCAGACCAGAGCAGACGATCAAGTTTCAACCCTATTTTTTCACACTCAAATCATGCCAGAACAGTCTTAACGCTGCTTCAGCTGCCATCTTGAATCTCTGAAAAGCCTGTGTTGACAATTCCAACCTGGATTGAATGGTAGACATCCATTCATTTATTCATTCATTAAAAGCATTTAGAACAGTCTTAGGGTGAATGGAACATGTGAGAAGCAAGTGGAGGCCAGACTGGCTATAAGTGGTTACCACTGGGATACAGTGTTTGCTTTTTTAAACACCTGTATCAATTTTCTGATGGCTTCAGTATACCAGGTACCTGCATGCTGTTGAGGCAATCTGTACAGAGTGGTCTTATCAAGCCACTTCACCACTTGATAGGATGAGTTGTCGGAATGAATGGTTCTTGTATTCTTTTAGAAGAGGGACCATCTTTTCATAGAGAGGTTCTTTTTTAGAATTCTTATTTATGGATATGGATAATGAAAGGCTGAGTGAATGAAGGCATATTTATAACATAAAATGAGTAATTGTAACTTTGTGCCATTCTGATAACTCATCCAACATCTGAAGCATTTTTGGTCTAAACAAGGAACTTTATCCACTTGTTATTTATAGTACAATTAGTATAGGGTTACCATAAGTGCTCAGATGAAAAAGAGGACACATAAAATGTCAAACATTCAGCTTCCCATTCATATCGACC
>JAQFXW010003531.1:0-11825 GCA_034693945.1 Dendrobaena attemsi
TTTAGACTGACATAGATAGGCCTACACACATCTTGCATTTGTGGCCCAGTTAGCTACCCTACGAGCGCCGGCTGCGTAGTCTGTTGTTACGGACCGAGGATCTCCTCCCGAAAAGTTGGCGGATATTCAGAGAATGAAATCTCTGGCTAGCACGTATATACGGATGGAACAAGGTGGCACAGGGAATGAATATTCGGTGCTTTGAGACTGAAAGGTCATAGGTTCGAGTCCCACACGACTCACACGAGCCGCCGCGCAGCGACCTTGAACAAGTGGCTTACACATAAGGCCTAATATTGTCTGTGAGAAGGGAAACGGGAAACCACCTCACTCATCCCTAGATGGCATACGCCATAGAACCTTCCTTCGGGCAGAAAACTTCTCATCATCACAAAGCACATATGGCGGCTGATAGGCCTAGCCTATACGTGTAGACGTAGACCTGTATGTATACGCATCTAATTGAGTATAGGCCTACCTATAACTACGCTGCCTACATAAACCATGATATTAGTCCTATATACAGTCTATAGGCCTACAGCCCTACATCATATCCTGATACACATTATATAAACTGAGATTTATGTTACATTACATTATATAGGCGTACGGTAGGCCTACGTAGATATTTTTCTAGACTAACTCTGGAGGACGGTGTCGCGAAGTAATCGAAGCCTATTCAATAAAGGTAGGCTAACCTACCTATAAATTATTCCTATAAGCTTAGGCCTACACATATATTATAAGGCCTACGAATTGCAACTTACTCCGCACCCCGCCTCTGGAACGAGATATACCGGCTGAATTCCGCACATTTTCTGTTCCTCTGTCATCAATGCCAGTCATCCATCATCATCAGCCTCCTCTGTCTATCACGCCTCGTGCTTTCCATTCAAAACTGAAATCTCATCTTTTCAAACACTCATATCCCGACTCCGACTCCTCTTATTCCCTGCTGCCTAACCACCCTCCAAAACGACACCCACCTTAACAGCTGCTCTGCCTCCTCTGATCTCCCGGATTCTCGACCTTCGACCCTCGACCACAACGAACTTGCCCATGGACAACCCTTCTGATTCGACGCAGCGCTCGGGAATTGGATGGTGCTCTGCGCTTGGCCTTCAAGTAGCGCTTTAGAAATTTTGAATTTACGATTACGACTACGAACTGCGATTTAAGAAAAACTTACATTAACAACGACAACAACTAGGCCTACAGTTCACCAGAACGCGCAAGGTGGAGAATCTGCTATTACAGTCAGTTTTCAGAACTCTCAAGCTTTCTCAACTCAAGACACATTGAATTTATTAGATAGACTTCGAATACAATAATTATTAATTAAAAGGTACTAACTGGGGCGTGTCTGGGCTCGGATATGAGGAACATAAGCCAAATTAAGTACGAACAGGTCCAAGAGAACCCAACTGAGCACATCGAGACTTCGAGAGGGACCATAAATTTTAAGTAGGCTAACGCCTATAGTCTATATAGATAGCACAGGGAGGAAAATGGGGATCAAGTCTTGGAGGCCTATAATACTGGTGAAAGGCAGACCAAGGCTGTAAGACTAACAGTCTAGTTAGTTTTTAAATTGACATGCTGGCGTGTCCACAGTGTTATTCTAAAGATATGGACATGTCTATAAGAGCCTACACACATTATCATCCAAGTGAACCTGTGTGAAGGTCGTTTAGGCCTATATCCTAGACAAGTGGTGTTGTTCACGTGATCGAAACATCAGAGGTGATTCCAATTAAAATCGGACAGTAGACGTCGTCTGGAGATCATAGAGAGGCGACGCGTACACTGATCCGTTAAATCAATCTGTTGCTGCGAAGAGGAGGAGATGGAGGAGGATGAAGAGGTGAAGGAGGATGAAGAGGAGGAGGAGGATGAAGAGGAGGAGGAGGATGAAGAGGAGGAGGTGGAGGAGGATGAAGAGGAGGAGGTGGAGGAGGATGAAGAGGAGGAGGTGGAGGTGGATGAAGAGGAGGAGGTGGAGGAGGATGGAGAGGAGGTGGAAAGCCTTCGTCCATCAAATCTTCGTCAGTCAACATTTAGAATAATAAACAACTGGGAGCTATATATTAGACCTACCTTCGTAACTGGGGCGTGCAAGATATAGGCCTATAGTGTTACGCATTATATATAAGAGATAACGACGAATTGCTGATGTAGGCCCCTAATTAAGTTCTTCGAATCGCTTCTTAAAAGGTTCTAGCTGTAGGCTATATAAAATCTCTGCTATTGACTAAGCCTATATTAGAACACTGTTAATTTTCATAAGTGCAGGAGGCGGATTATCTAAGAGCTCATACTCGGACTCATGGTCGTCAGGCTTATGCACTTCACTTAACAACTTCAGGCATCAAATAACAGCTTTAGGCGACACATTTAGGCGGCGTATACCTAATCTTGGGCAAAACCTCTGGTTTACAAAAGACAAAGAATGAAGTTCCGTGTCAAGAAACAATCGGAGTCGCTTACCAACACAAAGTCATCAACTCCGACTGTTGAGATGAGTCATATAAACGAAACAGTCATCCAGTCGTCACCAGCAGCAAGTCCCGACTCTGTCCCTTCCGCCCCCACCGCCAGATCATCCGCCCCGATGTTCAGCGTGGCAGGCTTCAGCACGGGACCCTCAAGCGGCGCATCCCCAGGAGGAGGAGGGGCAACAGACGACACCAGTCCCACTGACTGGCCGACCCCGTCTCCTACGTCTCCTTCGTCGGTGCCACCCGTGCTGCTCCACTCGTCGTCTGCCCTGAGTCTGACGTCCCTTCAGGGCTTCCTCAGATACATCGCCGAGCGAGGACGGCGCTACGCCGACCGCCAGCGCTGGCGTCTCGTCATGAAGGACGGAGCGTGCAACGTGTCGAGCATGCACGTGACGGATCGTAGGCGCAAGTATCTCTTCGACCTCTTCACGACCGTCGTCGACATGAAGTGGCGATTCAATCTGCTCATGTTCGCCCTCGCCTTCGTTCTCAGCTGGACCGTCTTCGCTCTCGTCTGGTGGCTCATCGCCTACGCCAACGGGGACTGCAACGATCACGGGGGCGATCCCCATCAACCACCCGTTGCCACCAACACCACCACCACCACCACCGCGACCAACGGAGGAGGTCCGTGCGTTGCCAACGTCTACGACTTCTGGACGGCCCTGCTCTTCTCCATCGAGTCGCAGCATACGATCGGCTACGGGTACCGTGTGATCGAGCCCAACTGTGCTTCGGCCATCGTCGTCCTCATGCTGCAGTCGTGCGTCGGTGTCTTCATCCAATGCCTCATCACCGGAATCGTCTTCTCGAAGCTTTCGCGCCCAAAGTCGCGTGCGCAGACGATCATGTTCAGTCGGAACGCGGTCGTCTGTCGTCGCGAGGGGAGCCACTGTCTGCTGTTCCGCGTCGGAGACATGCGCAAGTCGCACATAATCGGAACGTCTATTCGGGCGATGGTCGTGCTGGATAGGGTGACGTCGGAGGGAGAGTGCATTCCTCTCTGCCAGTCGCCCCTCAAGGTCGAAACGGAGATGGGAGGAGGACCTGGAGATACGTTCGCTTTCCTCGTCTGGCCAGTCACCGTCACGCACGTCATCGACGAGGAGAGTCCACTCTGGGAGGTGACCGCCGACCAGGTAGGCCTATGTCTGCACCGGCATTACAATTGACGCTGCAGTAAAAGCGTCACAGCGGAGACAGTAGGGTAGGCATTATACGCCGTAGTCGATCGTGTAAGTCGATCGTGGAACCGGCCAAGTCGAGTTAGTCGTAATGTCGTCGACTCGATCGACTTCAAGTCAAGTCGATCGTAGGCTTTGCCAAGTCGAGCTGATCGTAGTTTCCTCGACTCGATCGACTTCCACAATATTTTACTTACTTTGCCCGTGACAACGTCAAACGCGATGTAGTGACGTGATTAAGTAGGCATAAATACACAACTACCATAAAATTATTCACCTATTTGAAGTTTTGAAGTTCAGACAACGTAATTAGCCTTTTGGCGCGTTGGAAGCGCGAAATCTTTAGGCATAAGCTTTGACAGTTTACGGTACCGCACTGAACTGCAGAAAATGGCTTTAGATTAAGACACGATAAACTGCCTTAGTTTCAGAAAATCAGTAACGACGATGTCAAACAGTTTGAATATCTGTACAGTGTAGCCTACGTTAGAACGGGACTGGAAGTACAAATAATTTAATTGTAAATTATCTAGTAGGCTAGGTCTAGTGTCGCCGAATAAGACGATATCGCTAACCTAGGCCTACTTGATGAAATTGACTGCGAAAGTGCAAGACAAAGAAGTGGCTACATAAAATTACCTTTTAAGTAGCTGAATTGGTTTGGTTTCTAGAGTTTAACGACGTTGCCGTCGACAAAAGTTACTCATCATAATAATGGGAAAGTCGAAAGAATTAGACATTATGTCCTACCGCTAGAGCTCTATATCTAGTTCTGACCAACAATCCATTAGTCCAATTCGACCAAGTCGATCGTAGATTTGTCAAGTCGATCGAGTCGTAGACAGGTCGACTAATCAACAAAGTCGATCGAGTCGATCGTCGGCAGAGCCAAGTTGATCGTGGCAGGTCGACTTGACCGACTACGGGGTATAGTAGGCATACATGGGTGAAGTTTGGCTTCAGTTCATGGAGGGCTAGCCTAGCTTCTAAAAAAGTTGATGACCATTATTAGTCATTAGGCCTACCTTTGTTTTCTAGTGAAAGTATAATGAACATCGCTTCAAAAACTAGGAACCTGTTTTTAAGCACTCATAGTTACTCGTTTGCAAAACGTACAAGTGACACGCCAGGTTCTCCATGGGGACTTATAGACCCCCCCAAAGTCCCTGATAAACTCTCCATGGTAGGGTATGTAGGCTAGATCAACGGAATATTCTGTTTCCCTACAGACGGCAGACTAGATAAATAGGGCCTACCGCTGTGTTAAATGAAATCAGAACGGATCTGGCATGGTCTCAACATTTACAGGGTGACTTAGAAAAATGTGCCATCTAGCCTACCTTTTTTGCCGATATCTTTGTCAAAAGTCGAAATTTTAAAACAAAATGTTGCTGGCTCTCAGACAATTCATATTTACATACATGTAGGCCTACTATTACCAAATTTACTCAAAATATTGCAAACACAACAAACGTTATTCAACTTCTAGTGACATCACCCACTGGTTTCTTATGGTTCAGAAACGTTTAACAGTTTTTGCTAATATTTCCACCAAAAGTAAAAATATTTGAACGAAATTCTACAGGCAGTTCATATTGACATAGGCCTATATAGCCTAACAACCAAATTTTATCAAAATATTTCAAACGCAATAAATGTTACAGCACTTTTAGCGAGAGCACCTCCAGTATTCTGACGAATCAAGATAGTCTAGCACAACAAACGTTAAAAAATAAAGTGCTGCAACTTTTGTTGCGATTGAAATATTTTGATAAAATTTAGTTGTTATACATACATATGAATTACGTGCTGGCCCAGTTAGCTACATCGGTAAGCGCGCAGGCCGCGGAAGTCTGTGGTTATGTAGGCTATATGGACACCACGGTTCGAGCCCCGGTGCTGGCGGACATCCAGAGAGTTAAATCTCCGGCTAGCAGGAATGGGACGGAGGAGCGCAGTAGATATTTGGTGCCTGTGACCGAAGGGTTGCGGGTCTGAATTCCACTTCAGCCCCTAAGTAGGCCTAGCGACCTTGGACAAGTTGCTTACCCATAATTGTCTGTGAGGAAGGCAACAGGAAACCACCTCACTCATCTCAATCCCAGGTGGCGTAAGCCACAGAACCTGCCTCCGGGCAGAGAACTCATCATCATCATGAATTACGTATAAGCCTGTAAAATTTTGTTTTAAAATGTTTACATTTGGCGGAAACATCAAATGGTTACATTTAGTGGAAATATTAGCAAAATCCCGTTAAGCGTTTTTGAACTATAAAAAACCAGTGGTTGACGTCACTAGAAGTTGAATAACGTTGGTTCTGTTTGAAATATTTTGCTAAAATTTGGTAGTAGTATGTAAATATGAATTGTCTGTCAGCCTGGCTAGGTCTATAGGGCCTAAAGAAAGTACCACCTGCGTTTCTTGTCGATATCGTTGTCAGAAGTGGGATTTTTAAAATAAAATTTTACAGGCTGACAGACAATTCATATTTACCGTCATTTTCGTGTCTTTCTCTTGGCGGTGCGCTCATTCCACTCATCCTCCTATCTAGCCAAAACATCATTCACAGTGCTTTTCTAAAACACATAATCTTCTTATTTCCATTTTATTATGCCTGTTTTACAATTTTAACAATAATGTGCATACATTGCAACTCAGTTTAATTGGAAAGCTGTAGTTTGATATAATTATCGGCCTAAACTGAAAATCTGTTAACGCTTATTAGCCTACGCTCCAAGCATTCACTTAATGAATTGTGCTTATTAAACACCACTGTAATAACACTAAGCAATTACTGTGAACAACTTGTTCAATGTTCCTCTTATACATAACTCTCAGAAGCGCTTCATACACTAACTCTCTGCATTGCAGGCAAGCACCTAAAGCCTCTAATGTTCCAACAATCGGCTAAATTACTTCTAACAACAAGGCCCAAAGGGATGAATCTCAGACATCTCAGTAAACCAACCTTACCACTTAAATTATCTATCACAGCATATTGCAATATTAGGCCTATATTTTATTTGAAGTTTTCAACTTCTTTTGTAATGATCAGGACTTGTATTCATGAATGTGTTTGCTTCTGTTGCCAGTTGATTACAGAACGCTTCGAGATCATCGTCATGCTCGAAGGCACAGTTGAGTCCAATGGCAAGTTGACTCAGGTAGGACAATGCTTCAAATGTCTAATATCTCAACTCAAACACCAGTAATTAACACAAGTTAATCAATTCCCGGAATAATAGGAAGCATAATTATCTAATTTGTGCACATTTGCTTTGAGCAGTGACTGGGTGTTATTGATATGAGCTGAATGCAGGCAAGCAGTTAATACATGTATTACGAAAACTTAGAAAGTAATCCCAGAGTACCCATTCTGTCAATTGCGGTATTACAAACCTGGGACTATTATTACGTAATTATAGTCCCAGTACAAACTAGAAATTAATCAATCCCAGAATTCTGGGATAGAGCCTTTCTGCAATTGAAAATGCAGACAGTAGGAGTTTGCATGACCTAACAAAATAGACCGTATGTGGTACCAACTAACTTTTGTGAGAACTGTAATAAACAATAGCCATAATATTGATAATTGAAGGTTCGGACATCATATCTACCAAGTGAGATACTTTGGGGTCATCGGCTGACACCGCTATTCACATACCAGACGACCAAAGGAACATACGAAATCGACTACAAGCAGTTCAACGGCACCGTTCCAATCTCGATGACGGAGAACAGTGCCAAGACGGAAAATGAACTGGCAAAGGCAGACAGTGATGGAGACCAAGCTCATCAGAAACCGTTCTACCAAAACACAGAGAAGGACAGTTCAATCAGCCTCGTTCGGTGCCAGGGAATCGGACAACCAATGGAAACGTCTCTTCCTCGTCGTCTCTACAAACGTTTCCGTCCATCCGGCTACAGCACAGATGTACAACAGAAATAATAAACGCTTATGCTAGAAAGTTATTACGCTCAAATATGAAAACCTTCAAAACCAGTCATGATGTTAAGCTTTTGCAAGTGCCCAAAAACAATTAGATCTGCTGACATTGCCACAAAATTCACAAAAGCTCAAAAATGTAGAATGTGCCATGTATCAGTAACTGAATAAGCTAACATAAAGAAACAAAAACTGCAATGAAGTTCTTATTTTAATTAACTAATTTAACCAAAATTGAAACTTGGTTTGATGAAACAACTAAAACTAATAATAGCCTACTAACACACATCATGTGAAAATAATAACTGAAACTAAACTTCGAGGTAAAACAAAACAACATAGGAGTTGTAAAATAAGCTCAACTTATGAAACTGTATGGCTTGCAGCACATTAATTTCTAGTTTTGCACAGTATTTCTAATCCTTTAGTGATGCTAGTTACTTCCATACCTCTAGTTCAGAGATACATAATTTTTAAGGCAGTTCAAATCAGAAAAATCATTCCAGTAAAATAGGTCTTTTAGTGATCACTATATTTATTATAATTAGACCACTGCATGTGCACTTCACCTTTATTTAGTTCTTTCACAATGTCCACACAATTATTCAGAAGTTGCACAAGAATTTGATGTGGTTTCATATCCTTGTATACCTGAAAACTTCATTAGTCGTAGCTATCATCAGATAGTTATTGACCTTGACTGAAAGATGATGTGCTAAGTTATTTGGCGCATTTTCATAATTGAAGTAGTCTCAAAACTGTACTCTTTGGCCGTGCAGGAGTCGGGAGCGCCTCTGAGTAGTCCCCTTGAAGAGGTGATATATACATTTCCAAATCAATGAATCAAGTATGGTAAGTAATTTTCATATGTAGCATTATAATTATGATGATTAACAACAGGTGATCTGAACAGCTACACCAGACCACTAACATTCAAGCTGATTGCTGAACCAACCAACGTAATAATTGTCTCTCCTATTGAGTCTCTGCCTCTTTAGTGCCTTCACTTCTCCTTGCAATGACATATCAAGGGCTGGCAACTTTCATAAACAAGAAAGTGTATCTCATCGGTATTTGGTGTAATAACTGCCAGGCGCCAGGGCTCTAGTTTACGAGTCTCAAATTTTATGTTCGTAATTTCAATCTGGTATCTTCAATTGGCATCTTTTACAACGAGATCTCGAGCCACTTGAAAGGCAGATATCAATGAACTCAGTTGGAGTTTTTCACTCGTCCCAGATGCCAAGCGATACCTAAAAAGAACCATATAAACAGTCAAAACACATCATCATGGTCACCATGTAGTCAGCAGCATCACATTATAACTGTCACTCTTGCAGCACAACTGTCATCACTGTATCATAGAATTGTATGAAAATGCATTAACTGGTTATTGGTTAGTCAAGCATCTTTATATTTATGCAATCTAGATAGGGCAACTGAATAATGTATAGCTAAGCTAAAGACCGATCGAAATTCGTTTTGGTGCCAAAAGTTGGCAAATAGCCACTTTCGGCATTGTTTCGGTTTTGACCAAAATCAAAGATTTACCTTTCTGTATTCTATCGGTTACAGACAAAACTGATTTTGACTTTCGGTCGTCAACCGAAAATCTATTTTTTTAGCATTAATTATGCTAGTGCTGCGCCTGTCATTCTGCCTTACGGCCGGTCAGTCGGCACTACGACAGACGACTCTGATGACTCGGCTAATCGAACTTGCAATCACCCCTAGACTTTAGGCTTATATGTGTTGCCTTCAGACTTTATGTGTGTTCAAACTTGTGTTCGGTTTCGGCTTTGGCTAAAATTGTAGTTAATCTTTCGGATGAAGCCTTACTCCAAAAAGGTTTGCTAAATGAGACTGCTAAGGGTCTTCAAACTGAACTGCCAAATAAGGCCCAAAAAATAATGCAATGTTTCCGGTAACCTAATGCGAATGTTCTCTTTAAGCTTCTTAACCAAACCCTAACTTCAATGCTTACTCCAATTTAACCGTAAAGTATTTTTAGCAAGGAAATAAGAAAATGTGTGATTGATGACAAAATAACATTAGAGTTTTGGGAAAATGAGTTGCGAAATTTTTGGGCCCCCCTTACTGAATTTCTAGATCCGCCGCTGTACCTACCTACCCTGTTTTTAAACATCTGTTACCGGAAACACACAATTTTTTCGGTCTAAATAAATGTCTGTGTGCTTACAGCCTTAAAACAACACACAAATCAGGGAGTTCTTTAAATTTCAATGAGGCCTTAAACCCAACTCAGTTTACATGTATAGGCTAACGGTCATTACCTGGTATATTATCGCTTGTTGCAATAGTGTAAATCTACAGTTCTCCTAATGGACAAGGGTCAGTCTATGACATCACTAAGAAACTATCCAGATACAAAAATCTCAACTGCCATGCTTAATTGCTTAGCCAATCATCTCAGGTTGCCTGTCATTACCTACTGTAAGACCAACAACACATTCGTCATCAGAGCAAACAAATAATTACTCTTCCTGAAACATGGGAATCAAACCCTGAACAGATCTGTGATCAGTAGCACTGTTCGCCACTGCCCTCTAGAGTCTTCACTCTTCATCCATTATTTATTTCATATAAAGTGACTTTGGATACAGCATGTCAACTTCCTACGACTCTGCCATCTCAAAAACAAATTGAACTTTTGAATTTGTTGGTTGAAATTACACCTCTGCTTAAGGTCAACTGATGGGTCAATGCAGCCAGAAATGCAATTAGGAATTCTAATCAAGCTGAACAGCTTTAACAACTAGTATCTTTGACTTTGCAACACAAAAGGACAGAAACAAAAGACTGTAGACATACTCAGTATCAGCCATCTTTGTCAGCAAATGAATACGAACGTGAACAGGAAACTCGACTGAAAAAGAAATTGAAGCTTAGTCAACATCAGATTAAGTAGCCAGACCACATACAATAATCTATTGATGTTGATTTGCAGCCAATATCAATTCACTAAACATAATAAATATCAACTAAATATGTACAACAAAAAACATTCAAACACTGCCATCAGTTTACACCACTAACTTAGAGTAAAAAGCTTAGAAATTGTCATTCATGTTGCTTGCTTGCTTGAAAGAGCAAATATCACAATCCAAGTATTTGACTGAAAGATACTGGGAGACGATAACTGGCACATGACAACAAGTTATCCAGTCAGTTGGAGGATGATGGACAAATAATCAAAGCTCCCTCCTCCTCACCTGTCTTCTCAAAAGTCAATTAAAATTTTCTGTGAACACCTACTCTGTAATACATAGAATGTCTATTAAGAAATTTATAAATTTAACAAAATGAAAATATCAGAGCAAGATAAGAACTACAATGCGACATACTTCGATGAACATATGGATGAACCTCAGTCAATATATCCTGTAACGCTAATCCTTTTGCCGTTTTCAGCGTCATAATGTCTACAATTAAATTAAGGACAAGACACACCAATTCACCTATGACAGAATCTCTCCTGTTATGGATATTTTGGCATACAAAACATTTATTATGGAATCATTTAACCTTGACTACTTACCAATTCATAACACACTTGAAACTAAGGTTAACAGTTGATTAAATCAAGGAAATAAGCACACACACACTTGCATAATTAAATTTTTATTATCTCCATTCTTTTTGTTTCATTTTGCAAGCATGTTGCAGAGGTCAGAGGTTTAATAATAACAGAAAATGGCAGACAATGAGTAGCATAGCAATTTGTATGTCTATTCTGAAAAGGATGACAGATAACATCTACAGCATGCGGATCTGCATCTGCAGTAATCTAATGAACACTGCTCTCAGCATCTCCTACTTAGTTTCTTTTAAGTACAGCATCTAACTTAAGGAGAGCGGGACGATCAAGCCCTCCCCTGTGTCTGTGTCAGTGCATCTGTGGCCAACGAATGACATTCCATAAATTCCATTAGTGTTTATCTTGGGAGACATGCAGTTAGATGAATCAATTCATCCTTAATTCATTCACAAATCCTGGTCAAACGCTGCTTAATAGCAGCAGCAAATTTAGGCTAAATTTACATCAGAGCAAAGCCGCACAGACATTCTAAACAATAATACTCGAACTTCCGATGACGCGGTGATGCGGTGATGTGATGATGCGATGTTTGTCTGACCCCGGCTAACGCTCTGTAATTTAAATTTAAAAATTTC
>JAQFXW010003532.1:0-11824 GCA_034693945.1 Dendrobaena attemsi
GCAAGATAAGAAGCGGGATGACTGATGATAATGATGAAAATGTTGATTTTAAAAATAAGAAGTCGGAATATAGGTTTAAAATGACAAAGCGCCTCCTACCGAAATAATAAGGGAATCTACACTCCAGGTTTTCCGAAGTTTTAATTTTTTTAAACATCGTACCACCAAAATCCTATGCATGACTTAAGTAAAGGGCATGCATAATATAGAGAAAGAAATTTCGTTAGGGACCTAAATGAAGTGGCTAAAATGGGCTCCATTTGGCAGTAAATGCATTGTCGGCTGGGGCTTTGCCTAAGACCCCACTGGGGGAAGCTTGCGATGCTCCTCAGACCCCCTAGTCGTGGACGGTATTGTCCCAGTAGTCAAAATTTGTTAAAATGTTCACCGATTTACAGTGGCTACAGAAAGAGGAAAATAGAAAGAAATGGGGGGAAAGTTGCTTCAACGTCTCTGGGCGTCGACGCCCTTGCGATTGTTAGGTGAGCTCCAGCTTTAAGAGCGCCCATTAGGCCTAAATGTCAAGCTGAAACCAGCTTATACACAGGCACTGCATCGTGCCAGATTACGGCTGGTTGCAGCTGTTGACTGTCCAGGGATACCAAGTTCACTGCAGTGTAGGTTCAAGTCTAGTTTCAGAAGACCAAGGAGAGACATAGGAGCTACTAGGGTGAGTTTTGTATAGTAAAACTACTTCAAGAGGTGATACTGTCTATAATTATAACTGTGAAGTTATATTTGATGTTGAG
Organism: Dendrobaena attemsi; assembly: GCA_034693945.1. NCBI lineage: Eukaryota > Metazoa > Annelida > Clitellata > Crassiclitellata > Lumbricidae > Dendrobaena > Dendrobaena attemsi. The sequence goes on from JAQFXW010003532.1 coordinate 750, forward strand.
TAAGGGAGGAAATTGAAGGTTAAACCAAGAATTTGTGAATTCAGAATAGAGATCTTCCCAGACTTGAGGAGTGGTCACTGAATTACTGTAAATTGAGATGAGTAATGACTGGAAACAGAAAGAGGGAGAGTGTATGGATCGAGTTGAGAATGTTTTAGATCAATGATGGGATCTTATCGCGAATACACAAGAACTTAACCAATTTTAGCCAATGGAGTGATCACTGATCAATCATGATAATTATAGGAGTCATAGGGCTGTGTTTCGATGTTCTGGTGACAAGTTAGGGTAACCAGACAATTAAAAGTTGGACAATTTGAGGCAGACAATTCGGAGTGGACAATTTGGAGCTGGACAATTCTAGGCGAATAGGCCAGAAGCTGTAAAAAAATCTGTTCTCTGATCTTTAAACTTTTCAACGAACTTTTCAGCACCAAAGGAATGTTAACCCTTTAAACGCCGGAACCGAATTCTATATGTTTTTTAACATGGGAAACCAAAGTATTTGGCGTTTTAAGGGTTAAATACATACTATCAGCACTTCAATCCTTCATTTCTCTTCATGTATAACCAGAAACCCTTAAGATTATAGAACGATTTTTGGTGTGGTTTCTATTGGAGTGGAATAATTATTATTGAACTCCGAATTCTCCCTGCTGAATAGTCCTCTCCCAATTTGTCCGGCTCCGAATTCTCTAGAACCCAGGTTGGACTGGTCCGAATTTCTCTAGAACCCAGTTTGGACTGGTTAGTTTAAATTAGTTACAACATACGTGCATACTACTAAGGCACAGATGCTTCTCCTAACTGGTGGGGTTTAGCATGGCAGCAGAAGAGAGCATGTTTAAAGCCTTAATGCGCCACAAGGTCCGTTATCATTATCTTCAAGAGGAAACACAGTCTTTTGAGATGTTATAAGATCAACAAAAGATTCTAATTATTTTCTGTCCTTGAGCCGGTGACCCCATCATTCCTTCTGCAATAGTTTGATGGGGGAAACTTAGGTTCTTATACAAGATTTGACTGCATCACTTCAGTATATGGAATTTGACTATGTGATATAGAATTTAATTATGACTGACTGAACACTATTAAACTGTGGTTATTAGATGGCCATACAAAAAATGTGATTTTCAATTGGTTAATAAAGAACATACGTACTTGGTGCTTAGTACTTGCTTTTGCAAACCTAAAGTTCCCTATGACAACATCATCAACATGTGCTGCCAAGGCTACATTTTTAGTGTTGAAAACTGTTGATGAATACAACATTGACTTTGCAAAAGGAATTAAATGAAACTTCACTGACAATGGAACTGAAGCAGGTTGAGTGATTGACTATATTAGTAAGTGAATGATGTTGCCTGTTGTTGCCACACATTCTAAGTTTGATTGTCAGTGCTGCTGAGAATTTGTTAAAGCTTAACACAAATTGTATTGCTGTTTATGTAAACAGTTGCACAGTTTTTGATGCAAGCAAGAGAAGACTTTGAAAAGAGGTGGGAAGATCCTGCAAAAGTTAGTACATGTATTTTGTATTTAGTAGTTTTATTCACTGAAAATGTTAGAGAAGAACAGAACATAACATAAGTCGAACTTTGCTAAGGTATGTATAGGGCCAATAGCCAGTAGTCTAACAATGGACAAAATGTCTGAGGACATTAATATTTCTTCCTTGACCCATATTGTGCATCTCTCTTTGGAAGATGGAACTTTGTGATTTCTGGAACACTGCTTGAAGGCTAAGCAAAGGCACCAGTGTATTCATGAGAACAGCATCAAGGTAGAAGTGAGAAGGTGTCGGATTGAAAGGATAATGGTAATATTTCTTGAAAAGATGAGTGTTTTGTTGTGAGTTTTAGTGATAGAAAGGAGGTCTTCAGTAAGTAAGTAGGGCTTTTGAAAGTAAGCATAAGCTTGTGTTGTCTGTCTTGCTATTAGTCTTAGTATTTCTAGCTCTTAGTGTTATCAGGTTGCGGTCTGTCGACCTTTTCCTTCTTCTCAATAAACATATATATATATCTTGAGCTGCATAATTCTTGCCCTTGGACTGATTCTTGTTTAGGTAGACTGAATAGGTTCTTAATATATGTCTGTAGCAAATGCTTTGTTAGGCTTTACCCCTGCTTACTTGTGTAACCTGTGCTACTCTACTTCTACTGTACCAGGCTTACGCTCTCTCCGCTCTACTGTGGGTGGCGTGCTGTTGGTTCCTTTTGCCCGCACAGCAACAAGTCTGAAGCATGCCTTTTTGGTCCTTGGAACTCCCTTTGCAGCTGCATTTGCTTCCTAGGGTTCAATCTGATACTTCCTTCATACACCTTAAGACTGCTCTCTTTGCCCGTGTTGGGGTCGGGAGCGCTTCTGAATACTTGCTTTGAAGGGGTGCTATATAAATCTCTGCAATGAATGAATAATGAATGAATGAAATGCATTGTTGAAATGGTGCAATGTTGCATATATGGCTATAATTGATTTGCCATAACGAGTCTGTCATTTTTTTTATGTATTGCAACTAACAGTGGAATTTTTGTGTGATTCTGCAGGACACTACTTTCAGTTGTACCAATTTATATTGAAAAGCAAGATTTGTAAAGCCTTCATGTGAAAGTTATTAAATGATAAAATGATTTTCCTGTACTCATACTTTCAGAATTCTGCTCAGTTTGAAGATTTTGAGAGAATTCGCACTCTGGGAACTGGTTCGTTTGGTAGAGTCATGCTTGTTATGCACAGAACATCCAATCAGTATTTTGCCATGAAGATACTAGACAAGGGAAAGGTATTGTTGAGCACTGTTTGTCTGCTGCTATATTAGTAATCTTTCGTATATTTTACACGAATGTTGTGAAATGATATTATCAATCAATGAATCAAAAGTTATATAGTGCCTCTTCAAGATCCCTACTCAGAGGTGTTAAAGACCCAGGCAGAAAGCAGTATTCAGCAGCTGGTGCAACTGATAAAAAGCATCATTTTTAAGGTGGAACATGGACAAGGGAATCCCATTCAAGGTTGCCAGACCAGTCACAGAGAAGGAATGCTGGCAAGTGGGACAGCCAAGTTGCTATGCACATAGGGTTGCAGTGCACAAAGACCAGCTGTTGTTGGCTTTGATGTTATAATAGTTTCGTTTATTAAGTTCACAATGACAAACCACACTGTATTTACAAACAAGTTATGTCCCTTCCTAAGCTAATACAAATTACGCTGAATTTGAATTGATTGTTTAGGTGAGTAAATTGAAATACTGGTAAGAGGGTTTATACTTATTTTGCACTCTTTTGAAGCACAAGAATGCTAAATGTCACAGGTCTAAGTTGTGTAAAATTCAATTTCTTCCCAGCAAGTCCTATCATGTCATATGCATTTACAGGTTGTGGTCCACTCTGCTACCATACCACATTGACTATATCAACAGGCTATAGGTCCTATATCTATGGAAACGTTATCAAATGTGTTATACACATATATTAAGTTTCAAAACTGGAATCCTTCAAAATTAGATGATAGCCTATACTACTACCATATAAAATAATTTTTTGTATATTTGAGAGTTCACCAAAATGTTTTGGGTCTCAGTGTAAGCTCATACTGGGTGACACACACAAGCACTTGTTTAACCATGTCATCAGTCAGAGAATAACCGATATGATAAAATGACCTAATGTGGATGAAATAAGATCTGTGCATGAAATTTACTTGTAAGTTCGTATGGAGTGAATTATCGATGATTACAAAAAGATGAGTTTTAGTTGATGATGGGATCATTGATCCTGCAAGATCGACAGTTGAATTTGACAGAAAATTTTACTGTGGTGGTTTCTTGACACGTATTAAATATATTAAATTGGTCTATTCCTACAACTGTTGATTTCTTCTTGAGCTGGAGAAGTAAAATTTTCTCTCTTAAGTTTGGTCCTTTGGCCATCTCTTGTTTGATTCAGCTTTGTCTCCTTTCAAAGAATAAATCTTTTGGTTTTGTTGTAGATAGTTAAACTAAAACAGGTCGAACATACAGTAAACGAAAAGAAAGTGCTGCATTCTATTGCATTTCCATTTGTTGTTTCAATGAATTTCAGTTTCAAGGTCAGTAAAGAAAGATACTTGTAGAATATTCTATTTATGAAAAGGTATTGATTGCATAAAATTCTTGTGAGTGTATCCAGTTTTTGTATGTATAGTACTGTGTTCAAGTAGAGTGTGAAGAACTTTTTTCTGAACTCTCCTAAATCTCAGTTTCCTCTGCTTCGTGGTCTTGATTTCATTGTTCCTAAATTCATAATTGTAATCTCGAAGCTTCTAGAGCACTACTCAAAGCGATGCGCAGGGCACCAGCTGAATTATTCACGAGTGCTGCATCAGTGCATCGAGTGAAAGAGGTTAGCCACAGGATACTCAGGATAATCCATGGCGGTCCAAGTCGGTTTCCAGAGGGTCGCAGGAAGCAGAGCAGCTCTGTCAAGACAGATGTGTTGTTTAGTCCTAAGTTCATAATTTTTATCTCCAAGCTTTTAAAGCGCTACTCAAAAGCCATGTGAAGGGCACCAGCTTATTCACGAGTGCTGTATCGAGTCAAAGGGGTTAGCCAGAGGATACTCAGGATAGTCCATGGTGGTCCAAGTCAGCTTCCATAGGGTCACAGAAGGCAGTTGCTTTGATATTATTTACTACATAGCTCTAGTTAAAATATTCTGTTTAAACTCCAGGATAACAGTAATCTATACATGGTGTTGGAGTTTGTCAATGGCGGTGAAATGTTTACTCATCTTCGAAAGCTTGGACGGTTCAGGTGAGCTTGTCAGTAGTTTAAGTAACTTTTCTTTTTCGATTATACTTGCTACTAAATATTACTTTGTCACCAACCATAAAGAGACAGACCGCAAAGTTCTATCACTTTTAATTACTGTACTTCCGTTTCTTGATTTTTTTGTAAATATCCTACCAAAATTTTAAATTGTATGCCTTCATTGTTAATACGCATAGTAGTCTTAATCTGTATGTTGATTTCATGTTTTCCTTAGTCTTATCTTTATTTATATTTGATGCTGATTTCTGCTGTCATGATTGTCCGCACACAATAAGATATCACTATCATTATGTCATCATTATGAATGACCCAACCCTATTAGCCACCATAAGTGGCTCTGAAATCTGAAAAGCAAGTCTGTATGACTCTGGCATGTCTGCAAGGTCAAACCGGGTTAGATGCTTTAAGCTTTATATTTATTGCAATCTAGTTCAGAGGTTCTTAACCGGTGTGTCGCGACACACTAGTGTGTTGCGAAGCGACAGGCGGTGTGTCGCGTAAACATGGTGTGTCGCGAAGAATTGGTGTGTATATGGACTCCAAAAATAACTTGCCGGCCTGTCCTATAAGCTTAGCTAAGCAAAAAATACCACGTGTCGCATAAGTTTTAGGTCTAATCAACTGAAAAAGATCAAAAAATTTCTCGCACTCACGCGCGAATGTCCTCACATTTTCAAACAAAATCGCGTTTGATTTTCATACAAAGCGCACTCATAGTCTTGTGTCGGTTAATTAGAGATTATTAAGAACTTCTGAATTTTTACAGATGATTTTGAATTATTACAACCCTAAAAGTTTATAATATAATTAAAAATAGATACGTTGAGTCCACATTTTCTGTCTACAATTTTCTGATGTGATGCGTCCAGGACCTCGTGATCTCAGGCGTTGTTAGGCTTTCTTATTATTAATTTGTTTTAATGGTATTCAAATATGGTATAAGAACCTCTGATCTAGTTGAGCTAACCAGTCAGCAGACTTTGGTCCTTGCTTGCATTATTGCTTGAATTAAATGTCTTCATTATTACAGTGAACCGGATTCCAAATTCTATGCAGCCCAGGTCGTTCTATCGTTTGAATACCTTCAGGTCCTGGATCTTGTCTATCGAGACCTGAAGCCAGAAAACATATTAATCGATCGATATGGTTTTTTAAAAGTTAGTCTTCTTATAACCAACCCTCTCAGACATCATTGTCAGTATTAATTTCAACATTTTGTTTCATTACTTAAGAATTTTGTGGACGTGAGAATGTCGTAATAATTTTTAACTTAGCATATTTTTCAGTTTAAATTTCTTTCTTCGATTCATGATAGTGATTTTAAATAATCAATTATTGGTATAAGAGCTTCATAAACTAACATGGAGGCCCAATATGTTGGAAATGTATATTGCATTAATGCTCTTTATTGTTTAGCGTTTTTAATTATCTGAAACTAAACAAACATCTATATAGTATACAATGCATACATACATCCATTTCAAGGCTTAAAGTTAAGAATGAACTTCTATTAAAACCGCCTGGTGAAGCATAACTTAGATACCTGGTATTGTTTAAAGGATGATAGGTTTCAGTGAGGATCAGGTTTTTCTAATGTGTGTGCTGGAATTGTAAACATTTAGCTAAGTCATGCAAGTTGATGCTATATTCATTTCAGATAACTGACTTTGGTTTTGCCAAAAAAGTAAAGGGCAGGACATACACGCTGTGTGGTACTCCAGACTACCTGGCTCCTGAGATTATCCTCAGCAAGGTACACCAACAATTCCTCATTATGCCTCTTAAGTATCATTTTTTTCACACATGGAAGACGTCTTGCAGAATATGGTAGAACCAGTGTGTTTTTGTGATGGTACGTGCCAGTACGATGTACCGGGACATTTTTGAACCTATTCAAATAAAACTTATTTACATTTAGTGTTTTTAGCAATTATATATAGTAAAATTAAACTGTAACTGTGTGTTGTGCATTAAAACTCATATGCTAGGTTTGCAAAATATGATTAATAACTAAAGAAGGTCATCAGTTTTTAGGACATGGAAAACACCCCCGAAAGAGATCTGGGATAAAAATTTCGTATAGTTTTGCGGCACTTACATTTTTACAAAAGATGTACTGGGTAGAACTATATCATCCCATATGCTTATAAATGTTTACAATAGGTAATCGTTGAGAATTATGATGCAGCTGCCCTTTTTATCAATTGTTATTAATTAATGAATAAAGCAGTTGTTTGCATAGGGTTACAACCATTCTGTTGACTGGTGGGCTCTTGGTGTCCTTATCTACGAAATGGCAGCTGGATATCCTCCATTTTATGCTGACCAGCCAATTCAAATCTATGAAAAGATCGTAGCTGGCAAGGTCAGTCTCTTAGAGATTTTTATTTCAACACTTCGTATTGGCATTAATGATCAGTAAGCTGATACTGGTGCTGCACAGCTATTCTGTTGACAGGCAGGCTCTTGGCTTATCTACGAAATGGCAAAGCTCTGTTGATTCTGAATTTCTTTCAAGTAACAAAGACTTTTGAGGCACACCATGTTCTACAGTAAAATTGGTGATAATAAGTTTAAACATTATATTTGAAATAATGCCACTGCTCCACTCAGCTGTTCCACCAGTTCCTGTGTGCTAGTTTCAGGATAAAATGTATACTTCGCTACAAATTTTGTATTTATTTCAAGAATGTGAATGGTTTTTGTAAATACCTGATATTCAAGAAGTCTAGTTGAGCACACCCTAAAACTTTTACTGTCTGCTAATGCTAATTGGTGATCTATTCAGAAGCAAGAAATTGTTACCAAGTAAAAATAAGTAAGTAAATTCTATATTACACCAACTGCAGAAACCGGCAAACAGATATCTTAAAATAGCAATGTCAACAGAGTCAGCTGTGATCAGTGCTTCAATCCGAGCTCCATTGTAATTCACCCAGAAATGGAGGCCGAGGCATATCATTATTAGAATTAGATGAGCTACTATATGATATGAAGGCAATGATGGACAGTGTCAAAGGCTTTTGCAAGGTCTAGGACTAAAATAGGAACATACTGGTTGTCTAATAAATAACAGGATGGTGGTGACTGATGCACTGTGAGGCAGCTATGACTGCCATGGTTGAGCAACTGGCTGTTGGTTAAAAAGCATACTGGATTAAGCCAATGTTCAAGCAGGATTGGGCTGAAAAAACTGTGCACTATACATTTTCAAGCAGATAGCATAACAATTAAGTAACCAACGTGGGGTAGTTATCGGCTATGGCTTTGTGACTTTAGACACAAGACTTTCCATTGTGGGGAATAACATTATTGTTCTTCTGTTTTAATTGTCTGTGTTGGTGTGCAGGTGAGATACCCTTCACACTTCAGTCCTGAAATCAAAGACCTCCTAAAGAACCTCTTGCAAACAGACCTAAGCAAACGCTTTGGAAACCTGAAGAATGGTGTAAATGACATAAAGCAGCACAAGTGGTTCCTTGGTACGGACTGGATTGCACTCTATCAGAGGAAGGTATTTACATATGCCCATTTAATTTACTTGAAAGATTAAAGGTGAACATCAAACTGCATCAGTTCGGTCACGAGTATTGAAAGAATGAAACACAAAGAACCCAGAAAGTTTATGGGGAGGCCAATAGGTCAGCAAAAGGGGGTAAACTAAACCTGAGGCTCGCCTGGTTCATATACTCATTGTCAGTATATGACTAACATTTGTGGGGCATAGTGGCGCAGTGGGATAGTCGCTGCCTTGCATCCGAAGTATTGCAGGTTCAATGCAGACCAAAGCCACACATAGGGACCTTGAACAAGCCCTTCATTCACAATATCTTGTTGCTCTTCGGCATGTAAACTCCGACACACCTCCGGGCTGTAGTCAAGACCACCTTGGAGTGGACCTGAAGAAGCGGTATAGAAATGTGTGAATAAATTAAAGAAAATAAATTTCAGCTATTTTTTATGAGGAAGCACTGCAAGGCAACAGTGCCACTAATCAATAAAATAATCATTTCCTATGCACACCATTGATAAGTATACAACTGGTAATAAACAAAGTTGGTACATGTTTATTTTAATATTATTTTTGAATTGCCGAAGGTAGGGACTTTATTTAGTTAGAAGAATGTTTCACAAGGCCTAGAATTTAATTATGAATTGCTTCAACCTGGTTCATACCACTTCACTTGTATATTTTGATGAAGCTCTGGTTATATGTTTATGAACATATAACATGTAAAAATAATTATTAAATTTAGAAGGCAGCATTTTTGACAGAAGCAAAATTTTGTAACATCTTGCTACCGTAATTGACTTTTTGCAAAACATTAGTTTTCTAATTTAAGTAGGTCTTCAGTCTAATCTAACAAACGAATACATAATGTATAAATTACGCATATTGAATACATTTCAAGTACTAATGTAAATCAATTCTTATTATAATTCTTCCTTTCTGATTTTGAATTTTGATTGCATTGACTAAAATTAGATATCTATAGTAACATAATTTGACCTTGAACCAAAAACTGTGATGTGTACTACGTTTTGATTCCTCTGCCATACGACATGTCATGAAAGAATGTTACTCGTTATGGAACAATCAAGTAACATCTGGATTTTGTACTCCCTTCCACTTATTTCTCGAATGTTAAAGCCACCATTTCCCATCTGATGGCTGTGTACAGTGCCTTCAAGGCTCTTGAGATGAGCAGTTCAAGTATTTTTTGTTGCATTACTTTACCATAAACAAAACATTATTGCTCCCCTGCGATTCCTTGACTTCTTTCCATCGCCTCCTCAAGACTTTTCTTTTTGACCGGGCCTGAGTTGGGAGCGCCTCTGAGTAGAGATCTTGAAGGGGCGCTATACAAATTAATTTGATTGATTGATTGATTCTATTATGTCACTTGTCTCAGGTGGAAGTTCCATTCGTTCCGAAGTCAAAGGGTGCAGGTGACCACAGCAACTTTGATCAGTACGATGAAGAGCCAATTCACATCTCCCCAACCGACAAATATACTAAGGAATTTGTTGACTTCTGAACCATGTAGCTGCTCGACTAAATAGGAAAGGTTGGCTGCCTTTTGCCAGAGGCAACGATCGTATTCTCAGTGAACAGATGCAGGCATCTCATATCTTGTTTGTTATTGTGCCAATGATTGTAGGTGTCAGCCAAGTTGGAAAAGATTCAGACAATGAACAGAGTGCCTGCCGAGAACTTCAACAGGCAAAACACGTGGCTGCTAATTTGTATTGTTAGATGATGTATTATATGGATAAGCCATACCATGCCATATTTATTATTTGTATTTCTTTATGCCACACCAACAAATCAGATATTTTCTAGTGTATTTTATGAGGTAAAGCTGTCCCATTATTTTTTACTGGTGTATTACATATAAAAATTGCTGACTGCAGTAGTGAAGGGCTTTGCATGTTTCCTTTGGACTTGCTTTGATGCAATTGAAATAATAAATTTCAAGGCTATTAGTCATAACAGACAAAATGTATCAGTTATAACATTCAAGCAAGAATTTAAGATCATCACAATGCTCTTAGTTTTAAAAACTGAATCAAAAATCCTTCTGCTTAAAAAAGTGGACAATTGAAATTCATTTGCTTTCTCAATATAAGTATACCGTCACCTCAGTATTCTGCGTCATAAAACTTATACATTTGTTTAAACGCAAATATGAATGTTAAAATAATTAATTAAATATATAATTATACTAAGACTGTAGATAAAATATAATTATGTGCTATATGGGGGTGAGAGCCAGTTAAATGATGTCTTGCCATTCAAGCAAACATAATATGGTTATATCAAAAGTCAAAACAGTGTTATTGCATCTCAACATAAGCACAGGTGTAAAATGGTCAGTCTGCATGTATCACATGTTGCATCACAGGCTGCTTTTAACGTTTCATACCCTTCAGGAACTTCAGTGTCTTCTGCATCAATGGAGCGGCTGGTTTTGAAACACCTTAAAACAAAATCAAATAAACTACCACTCTGAAAGATTATTAATAAAATATTACTTATGGTTATATCATTACATACAATTATTAATAATGCCGTGTTTTACTTAAATTTGAATATCTCTGTTGGTAAGATACCGAGTCAAGTATTTAAACTTGAGCATCTTTGACAGTGCACAGTAACTGGTATGTCCCATTTAGGGATGGACCGCGTGGACATTTTTCACCGAGTACCGATTCCGAGTATTTGGAAGTGCTATTTGCCGATTCCGAGTACGAACCGAGTACT
>JAQFXW010003533.1:0-11823 GCA_034693945.1 Dendrobaena attemsi
GGCGGGTGGGATTCGAACCCGCAACCCTTCGGTTGCAAGGCGGCGACCTTCACCACTACACTACCGCGCCCCACTGTGTGCTGTAATTGGATGCCTTTGTTGGGACAGTCCGTTTGTTATCAACTATCGACTCAGACTAAGTTCCACTGCCTTTTTGTTTGGTCTAGTTTGTGATTGTGTTGTACAATAAACTGATTTGAAAAATAGTCCTATGATAAACATGATGTTTATTAATAACCCGATGCGTTTGAAGCTTTCGCTCTAACTGACTGACTGGTGTTAAGCGCCGTTCGTTTTCTGTCGGCCCTTCCGTCTCTGGTTCTCTTTGGAGAGACGACGTCTGTGGCATAGGAGCGACATGATAGCCTGCCTCAGACTTCTGAAGATCTCAAGTCTAGTTTGTATTGCCGCGGTTGATCTGGGTCGCCTCTGAGGAGGTTACTTGAGAGGGTGCCAGAGGCGTAGCCAGAAACTGATTTGGGGGGGGGGCGTTAGAAATTTTTGCTCTGCAAGTCGCCAAAAAACTGATGATTTTTTTAGTCATTCGCCCCAAATCTCGAAATTTATGCTTTGCAAGTCACCTAAAAAACTGATGACCTTTTTTTAGTCATTCACCACAATTTTACAGATTTCGAGTCTATTTCTCGGGTTTTTGGGTTAGGGTTAGAAGGGTTAGGGCTAGGGTTAGTTAGGATTAGAGTTTTAATCGACATTTGGGGTTCCCTAAAAAACAAAAAAATACATGGACAAAAATACCCGTAAACCCCCCCTAAATACGCCCCTGGAGGGTGCTAAAAACTCTTGAAGTGAATAAGTAAGTGATTGATTGATGGTCTGGGAGCGCCTACAAACGAACAATTGAATGAGAAGAGAAAATGAAATCGGCAGAACGACCAAATGCCTCAACTTCTAATTGATTTGATTCTTATAATTATAATGACATCTTTCAGGTCATTCCTGCAACGACTCCTCTGATCAATTTCACGGACATCCACACCGTCACTGGCGTCCTCATCTTCCTGCAGCAGTGGAAGGGCGACCCGGTCCTGCCCCACCCGGTCTTCATATCCTGCTCCGCCGAATCTTCCCTGGAAGAGGACGAATCCACTCATCTTCCGATCACCCGAACCAGCTCGTGGAATGCCATCCTCGAAGCCATAGATCGAAACAGCTATAGCCAGGAATCTTCAATTGACGCGCGACCTAAACAGCACAATTATAGTTGACGGCAGGCCTTGAGGACCGCAACCAAGGAATTGATAAGAGCGCTCTTCTATAAGGAGAGGTACTGCGGGTACATTGATGTGTATAGTAGATCTATTATAGACTCTGGGTTGTAACCCCTCAAGGGCAACGGTTGGTTTCGGTAAGCCCCTGTGTACACGTGTATTGAACGTATCGAGTTTTTGTTATATAATTACATTTATTAAATGTTTAAATGCTGAACTTGTTCGAATGAAGACCGGAGTTCGAATGTCGGTCGAATAAAATGATTCCATCTTGTTCTTCATTGTCTGATCAGTTCTTGTCTTATGTTCCTGTCAACTGGTTTCAGTATTTATCTGCCATTGAGACTTGTTTTAGGTTTTTCACCTACTTGGGCCTTGCTCGAGTACAGACGGATTGCCGTCTTCCAGAGCTTCAACCCCTCCTCGCTACTCACCTGGCACCGAAAGATATATCCGAGTATTCTGTATGCCTATATATGTACTTGAAGTGATATAACGCTGGTGAATAAAGCATTCATTAATTTTTAGAATATATAATATAGCACCTCACCAGTCATCAAGAATTGTGCTCAGAGAGTTCTAGCCTTTAGCCATTAGCCTTTAGCCTTTAGCCTTTAGCCTTTAGCCAAGATTGTGTTAGTCAGAATGGGCCTCGTAGAATTTTTGTTTATTCTTATGTAAACTCACTGTGGAATGTCATTTTGTACTATTAAGCGAAAATGCAATACAGTACAATGTTAGATGGTCAAACATAATTATTACATTGGATAGCAAAATAGAATACCGGCAAAGGCCTACCTACGTATGCGGGTCTTTTCTGGTGGAGTTCGAAACTGAAAATGATAGGAATCTACAGTGATTGTGCTTTGGAGAATAAGCCTAAAGTCTATCACCTACAGATCACGTGACTCCTAGAGAAACGTCATGACAACCGCTATGATAGGCCTATAGCTATTTCTGCAGAAATTATCTGCTGAGAAAAAAGCCACTAGGAGCCTAGAAATTTCGTAAGAGCAAAGTGAATGAACGTAGTTGGCTGTCTAGATTTCAGTCAATTGGATCGGCATGAGACAGCCATACGTAGACTACCTATTGGGCTCATGAGTGGATGACTCTTGTTGTAGTGTAAGCCCATATATCGTTTATTGCAAAATCGAGTTGACATGACGAAACACGTTTCAATTAAGAGTCAATGTTCCTGAAAGCTATAATCTATACGTTAAGCCTACATGGTTAAGAGTTATCCATGTTTCATTTACTTAAGAGTTTGGCTTGGCTTAGAGCCTTAGAAACTGTTCGCTGTGTTGGTTTGAAGAATTGGAGTTAGCCTTTTGGTCATATATGGGATCCATTTAGAGCCTAAAGCAGGCTGTAATCTAGTCCCATCTTCTGGGGGGGGATCACGAAAATTGGGAGGGGAAAATTCTACTATTTTACTATACCTCTATTAAATAAAATTTCACTGGGGTGGGGAAATGCAAGTCCTGGGGAACTTTCCCCCTACGCTGATCTAGATTAAGCACTGGCCGAAAGGCGTAAATTTTGAGTGGTGTAGGCCTAGAGGTTGTCGATACCAGGCTGCAGACGTAATCTTTCAATTTCCTGATCTGCCTTTATCGTTTTCCGTCTTATTGTGGCAACTTCTTCCCTGTACTCTTTTACCACTTCCAGGTGTTCCTGCGAGTCCTTTTCCAGGTCGTCAATCAGCTCGTCCAGGCTATCCGAGTTCTCTAGGTCGCCATCATCCATCTGTGAAGCCAGGACATGGAATCCCCTCGACTGGAGCGCTTCAGCGAGAGAAGCATCCTCCTCCTTATCACCCAGCATCAGCAACCGACGACACTTCTCGCGCTCATAGCTGAAGGAGTCCATGTTCTTCAGGAGCTTGGACGTCTTTTCCAGCAGCTTTTCCAGGTAGCACAGCGTCTGCTCTTTCTCTGGACTGTCGCTGCTCAGCTGGAGCAGCAGTTCCGTCGTTGTCGTCATGTCGTGCGCGTGCGTCTCCAGACGCCGACCTTGACATCTGGCGAAGTCAACCACCTGAGCGACTATGGTTGACTGGAGCGCCTCCTTGACCTCGTTCTCCAGATCCAACTGCTCCAACCGGTCCTTGAGTCTCTCCGTCTCCTCGTGCCACTGTCTGCGCAGCGACTCCAAACCGGAAACGATGATCTCCGCCGTATCTCGCTTGTCCGACTCCGAGAAATGCTTACTCGTTCCAATTTTCCTACAAAATATGTTCAATAATTATTATTCGTGTTAGAGCCTAAAACCTACGTATGTAATTATGTAATCATACTGCTTGGAGTAAGTTTGAATATTGATGGCCACGATTATTTTTACTAGCTATAACCCGTCAGAAATGACGTGGTCTTTAAGTTCTGCCCAATCTGCGACTAAAGAAATTCGAAAAAATTAATTTATCCTGATCTTAAGCGGCCTAATTGACTCCCAGCGAGTAAACAGGCCGTCAAATAGCAAAATAGACATTGTAGCTCCATCTGCCGAATAGAATGATCAGCGCCAGTAACGCATACATCGAGTACATAGAGGAGAATTATGGTTTAGTATATGATTATGATACTATGAATTTATAAACTTTTACTACTGTGTATTTATTGGTGTCTATGCATTAAGCTTATAGGCCTGCGCCTTCTGAAACCTGCCATGGCATTTGCCTGCTAGCTCCACTTCATAAAGCGTACCGGTATACGTGTCTTACTGTCTTTTGCATAGGGTAGGGACACGGTCAGAAGGTACTACCGTAGGCCTGCTTTAAGAAAGTAATGCATACTGTATTGTATATATATAGGCCTATGTACAGAGTGGTCCAGCATAAATATCCCAACTTTGCACGCGTATAACTTCGCCAAATCTAGACATTTATTTATACTTAATGCATCAATAAAATGTATTTCACTCTAGTATTAGCTCTAAAAAAGTCGAACTAGTACTAGTTTAAGTTTTAATTAATGTTTGTAACAGCCCTGGCAACCGTATTTTGACGTCATTAGCTACGAAATACAGGTAGGCGTATGGTGCCGTTGACAGATTGAAGACGATCGTGTTTGTTCCGAAGCTTGCGAAGTTCGACTGATAAAGGATTTAATTCGTTTCAAATGATTAATGAGTTTCCTAACAGCTAGAGGATGGAATAAACGTACGTTGAATCGTCTGATTCGAAAAATAATTGATGAAACAGCCAAACAGGTAGGCCTGTACGGTACGAACGGCTCGCACACCCGCTAATATTGCTTGTGTATCCGAGTTAATTTGCAGTCAAGACGATTACCCTGATACTAGCAAATCTCCTCGTATAGGCCCCATGTAGCATATAATTGTGTATAATAGGTAAGAAGTAGATCTCACAAAGTTTTAATTTACCCCTCCTTTGAATATTGCTCCATTTGGTGACACTACAAGACCATACTAAGCCCATAATATTGCCTATATCTCAAAATTAGGCCTACGTTTATAATGCTGACCTGCATGATTATAGCAAGCACTGGTCATTGAAAGTTTTCTTACCTGTGCACAATAGTTGCTGCCTCCTGTTGTGGAGTTAGCTTTTCCATCAGATCTGGATTCATTATGCCACGAATATGCTTCTTCGATTTCTCTATTCCCACAAAACCAAAGATTGTCTGTTCAGAAAGGTCTAATCAACTACTCCAACAATCCCTTCGCCTGCAACCTATAGACTAACTCTGAAGCAATCAATTGATCGGATTATTACAGCTCACCACACGCATTCTGTGATGATCAAGTGTAGGGCCTACAGGTCAATCAATGTCTGCTAATAGTAGAACCTACAGTAGGCTATAGATCTACTATTTAGAATGCAGACATTTTAGTCACGACGCATTAACTAGAACATTCCGTTGGCGTAATCTTGATATTAAAGTTTGTTAATCTCTACTGAACGCTATAAGCTCAAAGCACTAGCTTAGGCTATATACATGTAGCAGCTGTTATTCGCTCTTTGACTCTTAGTATCACCGTTCAAAAGAATTGCCAGGAAATTTGGAGGTAGGCCTATCTAGGGGCCTATAACTGTAAAATGTCAGTATATTTTATAAACCAGTGTAGACTACATGCATGTAGGCCTACATCAGACATTATTCTAAAAAGGACCTGTGCTCTGTCATAGGCCATTATTAAGGTGTGGCGGTTGTATTTCTGTTAGTAAGCCACAGTGGTTGCACCTCGAGTACCAGATAATCTTCGAGGTTGCGATATCTGGACTGAAGTGCTTGCAGAATTAACTTATCTGCGTATATTGTCGAACTACACGTTTGTCAAATAGTTGGATGCACGTGTTTGCTAGAAAGCTTTAAGTCTGAGAGTTCAGTCTGTGAGTCCGTATACGTCAAGTGTTGCTTATTGCTGCTGCGTCAAGTCCTTGGCAAACACAGCCATCGAATATTGATCGTTCGAGTTCTAGGCTATTGACCAGAAACTATTTGTAGCTCGACGACAAGTCTGTGACTGCAGGGTTGACCCAATAGACTCGGTCAGTTTGGGGTTCAGTCGAAATTGAATCGTTATAGAAAACACATAGACCTAGGCCCCAAAGATGGGTATTAAAATAGGCCTATTCTGGAACTCTATGCCATTGCCTAATACCAAAAGTGATAGGCCTAGTAACTTGTCTCCAAACTTTGCATTAACTTGAAATCAAGCTAAAGCTCATCATGACATTGTGAACATTTCATATTGTTGTTTAAAATACATGTAGAGCTAACGCACCTTCTTCTTTCTCTCGGTGGTTGATAAGCCTAAGCTTAACCTATGGACTTAATCAGGCATATTGGTAGGCCCTATTCTATTGGTTGCATCTATCTAAGAAAATGGTGTCTACTGCGTTAATTAAAAAAATTCTTGGACTTAAATATAGATTTTGCACTAGGCTAGGGCCTACTTGGTGACGTTGGTCACGGGTTTTGTCCATTGTGTTAGCCTAATTGTGCAATTTGTGTGTTAGGCTAATAGGCTTAGGGCAGCAGCAATATTAGAAATGGGTCAGTGAAATATTTTATTTCTCCATTGCCGTTGGGCCTAACACTTCAGTTTGTCACCAACAACACTACCAAATAAAGATAAATAGGGCAGGCCTAATTAATTTGCAGCTGTAGTGATTTGATTGTGAGATTGGGTTGGTGCAAAATAAATTTCAATGCTGTTATGCTCCTTATTAATAATAATTTGTAACGTAATTAGACAACCCTATTATTGTGCCGTTAGAGATACTAGGCCTATATGCCTTTTGGGCTACCAGGAAATGGAATCACTCTAACATCTTTGATAGAATTAGCAACGTGCACGCGTCTTCAGTCTGCTTGTAATTTACCTATTACGTCAAAAACAGTGGAATCACTCCAAATAAGTAATCTATGTTCACAGAAGGCGTCTTGTTTTCTTTAAACAAGTTTCACGCTTCTTTTAATAATAATACTTATTATAATTCTCTCGCAAATGCTAACAAATAGTTCAGTTTCAGTACAAAGGATATTCATGAATGCATTTAGCGAATGTTGAAAGTCGGCAAAATTAGACCATTCAGATTAATATGTCTACGTAGCAATGGAGGCTGCTACCGATGGCAGTCCCTCGAAGAACAGCGCTGAACGGGTAACCCCCTCTGATGGACGGGTGGCCACCTCTAAGCCCCAGTCAAAAATAAGCGTCAAGCAATCAGATACCAGTTCCATCGACACTCAGCTGTCCCCACCCGACGATCGATACGGGTGGGTCGTAGTAGGGGCTTCGTTTGTTGCCCATATGATCGGGGACGGATGCTGCTTCTCTTTTGGGGTCGTCTTTACGGAGCTGCTGGAGTATTTTAACCAGGGTCGCAGCAAGACCGCCTGGGTCGGTTCCCTCTTTGTTTCGATGCCCATGATCTGTGGCCCGATCGCCAGCTCTTGTACAAATCGGTTCGGTTGTAGAAAGACGACCATGGTCGGAGGTGTCATAGCTGCTGTGGGATGCTTTGCGAGTGCTTTCGTAAATAGCATCGAGATGCTATGTCTGACCTTTGGTCTGATCTCTGGATTTGGACTGGCACTTGTTTTCGTCCCTTCCATAGTCGTCGTTGCCTTCTACTTTGAGAAGCAAAGAGCATTTGCAACAGGCAAGGATTTTCAATTGTTTTTCCCTTATTGGTATCTCATGCTGTGTTTACTCGGTATCTCATGCTGTGTTTACTACAATTATAGTCCATGCCTTCATTTGCTCTCGTATTGACTATTTTAATGCTATTTTTGCAGGGCTTCCCAAAACTTCTTTGTCTCCTATCCAGTCTGCTTTTAACTCCTCTGCCAGGCTCGTCTTCCTCGTTACTACCAAATCTCCACCTACATGACTGACGCTCTCCACTGGCTTCCAGTAGTTGCTCGCATCAATTACAAAATTATACTGTTGTTCTCTAAAGCTCAAGTTGGCCGAGCCCCTCAATATCTTTGCGACATGTTGCATAAACCTCCTCTTCTGCACTCTCCTCCAGACCGTTGCGTTCCTCTAATCGCATTGACTTCTTTGTTCCTTGGTCGAGGACTGCCTTGGCCAGCAGCGGTCTTTTGCTGTTGTTGGACCATCCCTCTGGAACGGCCTTCCTCCAAATCTTCGTAAGAAGCTGTCTGGCGGGGCTTCTTATTCCTCCCTTGCTTAAGGCAATTTTCCTACGGACTGTCACGCTGGGAGCGCCTTTGAATTGCTCTGCTGAGAGAGGCGCTTTATAAATCTAAAAATAGACAGATAGATAGATTGTTATCCTCACCTAGAACAGATTCCAACAGCTTGGACATAAACACATTCATCGCTAAGCACTTGGCGAATGAGCTAATCAGAGAGACATTCATAAAACTTAACTAATGTGTAATTAGGCAATATATTTTGTTAGGAATAGATTATACTGTAGGCCCTATAACACGATAGCCTAAATGTAGTCAACCTACTAGCTGTCTAAGTAGTTTTGATATAATTATTATTAGCTTTCCGAATAAGTGAATGCATAGGGATAACAAAATTTAAGTTAAGAAATAAATGAAGCTGATCAATTCATTCTGTAAATGATGATTTTAGCAATGATTTCATGCGTATTTTGACTATTGATGATCAACTTGAAACTCGTCCACCACATTAAATACAATGGTCAATGAATCATTAGATTGAATTACTTGTTTCTTTCAAGTAAATGTTCTAATTTAACTGAACCTGTCTGGCAGACTTTTTGCTGATCTATTTTAGGAATAGCAGTCGCTGGATCTGGCATCGGTACCTTCATATTTGCTCCACTGACCGACTTCCTCATGGACAAGTACTCGTGGCAGGGTGCGTTCATCATCCTCTCAGCCATTCTACTGAACACGACCATTTGTGGGGCGCTCTTCCGGCCTCTCGTCTGGCAGAAGAGATCTTTTAAATCAAAATCCACCGGCCACACTCCAAATCCAAATTCCAATGTATCGATATCATATCTAGATCGAACTAATTTGGTTCCCCAGCCACAGTTCATCTTCAAGGCCTATCTGGACAATGGACATTGCATTTATTACGAAACGGCTACAAATTCTGTCATCGAGTTCCCCACACACATGCAGGAGGAGTTTGACTCCATCACCGTCCAACTAACAGCCGACCTACAGCACGGCGACAAGACGCTTAGGGAGGTTCTAGCCGAACGCAACCTACTGCATAAGGTCCAAGTTTCCAGCGGAATAATCCCGACTAGAGAAACGGTAGCAGAAATGGACTTAAATCGCAAAGACGACGCCTCTAAATTTGAAGGCTGTAACAGCGGAACCGGAACTCAGATGACATCCGTTCCACAGTCTGTAAGCTGTCCCTCATCTCCACAGATCGCACATCCGGCCTCCGTTTCGGTCGTAACACCTCCCGCTCGAAGCGATTTAACTCGGGAACCTCGCAACATGCGACACATCACTAGCCTACCGAGTCCTCGGTCCAGGGACTCACGACAGGACAGGTTTCGACTGACGCGCCGGAAAGATGTCTTCTACAAGGGCAGCCTCATGCGGACCGGTTTCATGGTAAACAGCGAGTACTCGGCCAGCTGTCCGGACCTCTACCTGAACGTCGGCAGGAGAAGAGGAGAGACGGGAACGACTCAAGGGGAGGGCTCGACGGGACGCGGGTTCTGGCGGAACTTCCGGCGAGTCATGGACCTGTCGATATTCCGTAGCGTCATCTTCAACTTCTTCTGCGTCCACTGCTTCTTCCTCTACCTCACGTACGACGTACCCTACATCTACATTCCGGACAAAGCAACCAGCTCGTCGGCTGCGACGACGGACAGGGAGGCTTCCTTCCTCATCTCCATCATCGGAATATCGAGCACCGTCGGCCAGATTGTGATGGGGTTCCTCGGCGACCGACCTGAGATCAACACCCTACACTTCTACAATGCGATGACGTCCGTTGCGGGCATTGTGACTCTGATGGTGCCGCTGCTTTCGTCATTTCCGCTGCTGGCCGTCTACTGTACGGCCTACGGGTTCTTCATCAGCGCCAATTACGTCCTAACGACGATCATTCTTCTCGATCTTCTCGGAATGGAGAGGCTGATCAATGCCTTTGGGTTCGTGTCGCTTTTCGAGGGACTGGCGAACCTCATAGGACCGCCGTTCGCAGGTAGGCATTAATGATTTTGATGATTTCAATGAATTCTTTTACAGTGTGCTATTCGTTCCTTTACTCTTCCCTTTTCACACATTTAAAAGAAAATTGTACTCTAAAAAGTTTTCTGGTTTTAGTCCATAAACATCGTAGCCTTCGTGCAATAAGTCTAATACCTATTGCAATTTAAACTCTTTCAAACCAATTCCTACAGTGCGCTGAGTTCAGAACTTCAGACATTTATCTTTCTAATTGTAATAATTATATTCACACATCACCTCAATTTGATTTTACTTGCCTTGCTATGTATACGTCGTGACTCAATCTAATTAGATTCTCCAAACCATTTCATACGTCACTTTACCTTGCATGTAAGCTTACCTTCCTTTAATGAAGATTTCACTTAGGCCTAATACCGGTCGATTAAAGTCTTGGCAGTTGGCATGTTCATCGAATATTAATATCACAGAACATTCCGACAAAAACTCATTATGTCAACAGCCAAGTCAAGTTCGAAAATAATCGAGCATAAAAATAAAATCGGGAAGGAACTTAATTAGGATATGTCTTAGATTGATTTAAACTATAAATTTTCTCTATAGTGATGTTGTAGCTACATTAGCAGTCTTTTAAATTGGATTCTACTATATGTATGTATGTGTGTATTTCTATACCGCCTCTTACAGTCCATTACTATTCAGAGGCGGTCCTGACTACAGCCCGAAGGTGTATCGGAGTTTTACACGCCGAAGTGCTTCAGCAATTGTGAGTGTAGGACTTGCTAAAGGTCCTTACGCGGTGGGTGGGATTCAAACCCGAGACCCTTCGTACTATAGGCCTACGTGTAATAGGCTTATAAAAAGCTAGCCATCTGTGTCGTTTGTATGTTTGTCAGGGCTGCTATACGACGCCACTGGGTCCTACTCGACAACGTTCTACGTCTCCGGGGCCATCATCTGGATGTCAGGCAGCATGCTCTTCATCATTCCTTGCCTCCAGCGATTCGAACCCCAGCAGACCCAGTCCTCCTCTCAAACCCGTAGCTCCCCCGAACAGGAACCACCATCGAAGGCTGCCTCTGTCATTGCTGGCGTCGAGACATCCGGAAGTGCTGTTCCCACGGAGTTCCGTCCGAATGGGGAAATCAATAAGTCCACTTCGTTGTCGATGGTGTCTGCGAGTATTACCTAACTCAATAGGACTAATTCGCCCTCCATGAGTTTCAATACGCATGGTTCTGTTGAGTCAAATCGGTTTCTAACATCGTTTGGCTACTTGAGAGGAAGGGTGGTACTGAGGCAGTGGTATCTGATGTAAGCTTAGTACCCAGAGGTGGAAAATTTTATTTTGTTCAGTATTTGGTATTTATCATAAAATATTAGAAAGAAACAGAAACCAAGGAATTTGGTTTTCATTTTTCATTTCTTATTTTTTAAAGATAGTTTATTAATAATGATTAAATTGCTTGAAACCCAGAATTAGAACTTCATTTGTCATAAAACTAACTGCTATCAATTATTTTGTGTTTATCATTCGACAGTCGCAACTCAATAAATCTTAGTTGGAGTTATTATTCACGTCATCAGAAATCTTAGAACCAAAACACTTCAAATTTTCCAGAAATCTTGCTTTTCCACCTCGGGTAGGACCACAACGCTTACAGCTGTGAGTTCTTGATGCCACTGCCGTGTTTTCTCTGTACTAGAAACGTTATGGTCGGGTCTCTTACAGAATGTCGTCCACGGGATTTAGTCCCAAAGAAACTGGATGGAAATTTGGTTGCCCTTCAGGGGCTTCTATCCCTATACCAAGCGGGCGCAAGTGCGCCCAGCGGAAAACAGGGATGAACATTTTATAATGTATAATTTCCAGAAATAGGGGGAAGACTGGTCACAGGGGATAAAAAATATTTTTGAGGGGGGAAATGGAAAATCAGGAGTTTTGAGCCCGGCTGCTT
>JAQFXW010003534.1:0-11822 GCA_034693945.1 Dendrobaena attemsi
CTAATGCGCTGCATGGTCGCCGTTCATTGCGCTCCTCTGAACATGGCGGCCTGCTGGTTCCATTTGCCCGCTCTGTAAACATGCAGAGTCGTTCTTTTCTGTGGCCGGTCCAGCAGCCTGAAACGGGCTACCTGTTTCCATGCATCAGGTTCATTGCGGTGCAAGCACTCACTTTCACCAATTGCTGAAAACTGAATTTCTCCGCTTTGCTGGGTCGGGAGCGCCTCTGAGTAGGGATCTTGAAAGGGCGCTATACAAATTGCGATTGATTGACTGACTGATTGATATACACCGTGGTTAAATAAGTAAGTCAAACTGTTTTTGATATTTATAATAATACGTGATAATGAAAGTGACTAGACCTCCTATATACGGTATACTGTTGGCCTATAATGTGAAATATGTGCATGCATACAGCCACACATGTAGGCTACATTCGAGAATAATAGTGTATACCTTCATAAATGCAGTCATGTGTATAGGTTCATTTGTGGTTGCAAACATACAAAATTTATATATTCTCAAATAATATTATATTCAAGAATAAGTCAATGTATACATTGTATGCACATATATGCATAATCATATACTTTTTGCTTTGACAATGTGATACAATGTGCACTGTCCACATTCTTTGTCAGTCCCATATTATAAGCTTTCGCGTGTTGACTCAGAACTGTTTGCTGAAAGCATAAACGTGAAAAACTGGAAGCGGCATATATATATATATATATATGCATTATTATATACTTTCTCACCCGTAGCTTATAGGCCTACTGTTGACTGATGTCAGCTAAATAAAACTATAGTTTATATTCGCCTATAGACCTTGATGGCGCTAGATAGACGCCTGCAGACCGAGAGAAGACACACACTGTAACAGTGACTGCAGATGCATGCGTCATGATGAGCTATTGCTACATTATATTCATGAACTCCATGCATAGACTGCATCAGTCTGCAACTCTGCATGCTCTGCCCTTCTGAAAAAGGGGGAAGTTGATTTCCCGATTGACAAAATTGTTCTTAGACTCCGTATATGAGATCAACCCAAAGTGCACTTCGGTCCTGTGCAAGTATACAGTTATGCAGTATAACTTTGCATGCAGCCTCTGGCGACGCAACTGTCAACATGCAGTGTACTATATTACTACATGTCCTTTTCTGCATTCGACCTCTATCGATGCTGCTCCTCTACCACGTTTATTATAGTCTCTTACGTTTGCTATTGTTGCATGAATATTATACATTTTTGCAGAGCGTGAATCCAATTCTCTGTTTATTCCATACTCTATGCATTTCGATTTCCTTCTCTTTCGACCTTGCACCGCGTGCAGGGCCCGTCTCTGTCTTTCTCTGTACATATTACATAAATTTGTCTATGGCCTCTTGGGACTCATTTTCCCATTGCACATGGTTCTTCCACACTGCATGCTCAAGCCATGACTCACGCTCACCCCTGCATGTATACCTCTGTCCTATGATTGTGCATGTCTACAATACCTATTATAAAATAACGCCTGCATGCATGTAAGCGTATGCACACGATATCAAAAATGAGAGAAAACAATACATTGTTAAATTCGTATCTCGGAATATAAAGAAATGTATATAAGCAAGGGCCTATACGTCGAAAGCGGTGATGGACGCAGACTGCGTTCAATTTGAGCTACAGGAGAAGGTTATCCTCCACTATATTGAACGAAACCAAGATGGATACAAATTCAAAAAGCATCGACTACAAGAGGGTCATGACTTTTTATTCAGTTTATGCCTGCTAAATAATTATTTACGCATAATGACTAAAAAAAGTCTTCAGTTTCTTGGTTCAGTTTATGGCTGATAATTTACGTAGGCCTATTGAGTTAGAAAAGGTCATCAGATTCTTTGAACAGTTGGATTCTAACCAGGTCGCAGAGGGGGATCGTAGGCCCTGTATAAAGCGACCTAAAATAATTGCAATTGCATTCCGCATAACACCTCCGATAAAGAATAAACATAAACAATTAAACATCTATAGTATATTTATCCAAATCACGTGACACGCTCTCGGCGTATATCGGCGAAGCCGATACAAAGAACGGTTAGAAATCCAACCAACGACAGCTAACACTACATCGATAAACTTTAGAGCAAAATGCAGAGAACACCAGATTCGATGTAGGCCTATATGGGGAATAGGAACAGAACACCATGTAACCCTCTCATTTTTAACAGTAACGGATCGCCAAAAAAATTCCATCACCATTTTGGAATTTTCCAAATGAAAAATCACAAAATCATATTAGCAAGATTACCAAGATTGCTTGACAACGTCGCATCAACAACGTCTCACGATCTTTGAAAACTTCCCAAAGAGGGTATACGTAGCCAGAGGCTTATGTAGTGACAGGCTAAGTTTACGGTTTGTAATTAGCCGTTTCTAATATAGCGACTTTTGTAGCGCAAGAAGAGGAGGACCTTGCTGTCATGAGGAGGACCAGAAGGTGGATATAATGGGGTGGATGACGTAAAGGAGAAGGATCAGGGGGAGGACAATGAGGTGAACATCTATTACGGGTGACATCAGCACATGAGAACGACTTGGTACAAATATAATACATAGGGTATACTCTTACAGAATTTATAGACGCTCAGAGTTAAGCCTACAGTATTATGTTGACCTATATTTATACTTATATTTATATATGCATAATTATGTGGGTCTTACACTAGTCTAGTGGTCGGCAGGCTATCCTTTCCACATGTATAGAGGTCGAGGTTGAAAATCATCGATGGGAAGAAAGATGTTTGAGGTTTCTTTCGTGTCGCATTAGAGATCACAATACGTCATACTCATCTGGTGAGAGCCGTTTCTAATATAGAGTTGGCTGCAGTATATATACCTACAATTGCGCTCGGAGATTCAGACGGATAAGAAGAAGTCCACGACCACCCTATAGTATACCTTGTATGCTTTCAAGTGGTGCATGAGAGCCATGCAAAGAGAGCGAATACACTTCACATCCATTCCTGCGCATTATAGCCTACAGGTATTAGAGGCCTATTATGACTTAACTATGGTTATGGTTATGGTTAACTTGAGCGACCTTTGCAAAGCGCCTAAATAACATTTCCATCCGGGCATAAATATCGGTGATACCATTTTTGCAGACACCCATTGCACACGAGAGATAATTATAGATGACTATTTATAAGTGTTCTATTCACCATGCATGCTTGCACGCAGACATGCGGCAGATATGCTTGCAATGGTTTGTGAAGCCAATCTCATGACGTCCACAGAGAAAAAGTAGAGTCCATACATAGTCCACTGAAGTTGGAGACTTGATATAGCTGGAAACAAGCAGCTGACAGGTCAAGACGTTACCACCAAGAACTTATAAATGATAGCTGTTGTCCATTATTAATTATGTTTATAGTGTTTGCACTATACGATAATGTTGTCTATGGCAGAAACCTAGCAATTTGAAATAGTATACAGCAAATTCCTCTGCCCATGGGGCTCAGCAAGGCAAGAGGGTCCCAAGAAGTTGACTCCTTTTGTCTATAGTGAAAGTGCTTCTTGCTTATTATATCAATATAAAATGCACTTTGAAACAGTATATTAAGACAAATAATTATACAGTGTTGCAATTATTACATTACAAAGTTGCATAACATCTGGAAGTATATCTGAAGGTGATTAGGAAATTGTCTGAAATCCAAGTATAACCGGCTTTCTGGACAATTGCATAGGCCTACTTGGACATGTGCAAGACTGCAACTGGATGGGATCTCGCCTCTAGGCCTATATATGACAGCGGAAAACATAACATTAATTATGTATGGACAATTAAACTACAATTATACGCTACTGAAACCCAACCCTGGAAGAGATGCAAGCTTTTCCACAGTCAAGTAATTCGTCGCAAGATTTTACAGAGGAGCCACTGCTTCTTCGTCGATATATAAAACAGGAATACTTACAAAAATATTATCGTTCTTTTTGCAATGTTTCGCTCCATTGCAATTTGTGCCCTAAAATAATATTTATCCCTAACACTGTTGCAGATTCATTTTTTTTATTGTTGATAAAAGTAAAAGTAATATTTTACTAATTGTCTCAGAAAAATCCCCTTGACATGCCATTATTAAGTGCCTGCATGCCTCTTGCTTGTGGCCGCATTTTCTTTGCAGAAAATGGTAAAACAAAAAATTCACGCAAATGTGCACGCGTCAATACTTTTCGCCATGTGCGTCCGGGTTTAAAGTTTCTCCCAGCTGTCAGAAAAGGCGATTCGCAGCTTTTGTTTGTAGTGCGATAACTGTATAGAGTGTTACCACAACATTTCCCACTACAAGTAGACAGTTGTTGCTAATTCATATTGTTGATAAATGAAACAGTTTTTATTTAGAGTCTAAATAAGTTACTCGTAGGCTATAAATAATATTATAACTTATCTATTGACAAAGTATGTGCATGTTTCTTACTATTAACAGTGTTATAGTTGTCCAAAATGAACTTGGTGGGGTCATGAACTGGGACCGTCAGAGGCAAAAAAATTTCCATACTTGAAACCAACAAAATTTACGACTTTTTGGTGTCAATACTTGTATTTTTCGACGGAAATCTTCGGAGTGCCCCTAAATTTTGTCATTTTTCTCCATATTTTCTGTTTTTAGTGTGGCCAATGAACGGGGGAGGGTCAGTAACTTACCCCCAACACATGTTTAGTCACTTAACGGGGGTTTGGTTAGACAAGTTACTGGTGGTCCTGGGCCAGTCCCTCCGACCCTTTGACAACTAAAACACTGACTATTAAACGCATTTTCCGTGCATAACAAGAGGCAAAAAAATTTCTCGCTCACAGGCGAATACTTTTAGCCACTAAGACAATGTCCTCATTTGTCAGAAGAATGGCCTCACAGTCTTTGCTGACGATACCGGTACGAAACAGTATATGGTCTATGCACTTTCCCGATTACAAGTGCTAGGCTTAAGCTACAGGCAACTGTTGCATACAGCCTAGTAACATGGACAATAATCATGGGAGCAGCAACAGCAGAAGCAGCTGTTGTCAGCAAAGCCACTGAAGCATTCATTTCTAATTATGGATAAAGGAAGAACTTGCTTTAAAATTGTAATTAAGCAATTGCCTCAGAAATAGGCAGACCGTATTATATTTGTTGCAAATGCAGTTACTTCTAAGCGGATTTTCCATGCACAAAAGAAGGTCAATTCTTTTAGTGCGCTCACTTTTTTCACTTCCTCACACGTCCGAAGTGTCCCTTTACCTTTCACAGAAGATCGGCGCCTCTGGAATCGGGTGAGAGAGCATTTGTCGCCAATCCCAATATAATATAGTGGCATGGGATATATGCATCTTATATATACACGCTGCAGCGCAGACATTTTGTAGGGGCTTGCATGACTGGCCGCAGCTGCTTCTGCTGTTGCTGCTTCTTGTCCTATGTTGTTTGGCTGTATATACAACGGACGTCCGTTCCGTCCTCACTGCAGCTGCATGCATGGACTGCTTCTGCTGCCATCCGTATAGTCGATCAGTTGTCGGTCGGCGTTTGCCTGCCTCCTGCTGCTGCTGCTGCTGCTGCTGCTCCTCCTCCTCCTCCTTCGTTACCCAGGGTTCCGGTCGACACATCGGCTGCGGTAGAGCGGCAACGGTGTCTGCTGCTGCTGGGGCCAAGCAGGCGTGTATAACTGTATACGTCTACACATTCACACATGCATTGCGCACAGTATACTGTGTATACCTTGTCGTTCGAAGTCACTTACTGTAAAATGATGCCAGTGCTGTCATCGCTATGACACATGCAACCGTGTAGTATGGGATGTAACGCAATGGGAAGGCTCGTCTTTCGTCCGATCACCCGCTGCCCTGAGTGCCCTGCAGTTAGACGACGGACCGACGCAGAGGACGGATGGGTGGACAGTGACGCCCCCCGGTCGACTAACCAGTGAAACAAGGGCAGTAGGAGGAGGAAGAGGAGAAGAAGGAGGAGGAAGATCGTGTATCAATTGGAAATGATTTACTACAGCTAAGTCATATCAGCCGATGTCTGCCATCTACATTGCAGTCGTCGTCCGAAGTACACCGAATTGGTCCGAACTTATCCGAAGTTGTCGGGGCTTGCTAAAAATTGGAGTAATTCGTAGACACCCGAAGTAATCCGAAGTTAATTGGGGAATAATTACGAAGTAATCCGGAATCGTTCCAGATCTTGGATATGTATTTCATGTTGCTTTCGGACCCAGAGAGTCGAGGAAGGAGACGCCAGGACCAGCGAGGATACGAACCAATGACGCAGAAAAGACGGGTCAGCATCAACGGTTGGTTGACTCTATTCACGGTCGATTGAATATCGCTTTGAACGCTGCAGAGTTCCAAGGCTAACGCTAAACACATTCACTGACATATTTTATTCTCGGCTGATACTATTATATGTGTGATGGGCATTTCTATATCACCTTTTCCAGCTGGTTGTGCTGCATTGATCCTGACTTCGATCCGGTCTGTTAAATTTACACGCAGTCTTCTTTGTTGCTGTTGCTGACACGGAGGCTGTTTGCTTAGAGCGCTTATCCTTTGACTCGAAGGGTACGGGATTTTTTCCGCCCGTAGGCTTTCACTTTAAGTTATGCCACTGTGTAGCAACCGTTAGCAAGTCCTTCACTCACAAGTGCTCGGCGCCATCTTTGTTCTGTGACTTCTGAGCTCTGTAGAAGGATTGTAATTATCAGTTGCGTCATATCGTATTGATGATGACGTCTACACTGTTGCTGTTATTGATGACGATGATGTTCCTGTTGCTCAACTGTTGTCATTTCGGTTCATCTGCTAAATTCATCTATAGACTCCGCCGCGAGTGTAGATTAACACAGATTGCAGTTTTCATTTTGCTTCCATAATCGTCTTGGCCATACATACACGACGTGTGCATTATTGAACGTCTGCGCATTTCAACAACACACACACACACCTACACACACACACACACCTACCTACACACACTCCTGCACACACACATGCATGGATTCAAACGCTACAACCATCAACAACACTACAGGGTTGAGGTGCTGAAGAAGGCACAACGCACTGAACGCTTGCTCTCATTGACCCCGTACAGACCCATAACTTCTCCCTTCTGTGAATCCTTAAGTGACCCAAAGTTCACTCACAGTTAGAAACCCTTTATTTCTACTGAGCTAATAGATCATAGCACTACTCGAGACATCAACGGTCTCCAACATCGAATGGGTAAGAATTATTCGTCTCACCCTGGCTCCACTCTTAAAGCCCAAGCTTTGTAGGCGTGAGTATATATTAAGTAAAGCTCGCTTGCAAGCAAATTGCTGACGCGACGGTTGTCTCCGTCTGTGAGACTCGTATCATGTATCAAGAAGCTGCAGAGCCAAGCAGTGTGTGTGAGTGACAGATAAACCGTTGATCTTAATAGACTTACTAAGCGGCCTTAGTATAGTGCTGCAGTGTGAAGTTGGTTACGGGATTTCGGTAGAGTAAAGGTAGAATAAGGAAAGCACTGAATGGTCCATGAAACTGTTAAATAGACAACAATTATGTAGACATAATATCTATTTTCCCGATCAATTAATAACTAATATTATCTAGCACGAGGACAGCAGCTATAGTGCGACAGACACTGTGACAGGCTGCATGCATGGTTAGCGTGATATTCAAAACACAACCGTTAGATCAGTGCTGTCCAGCCATTTTGACGCCGCAGTCCACCAAAGACGTTACTTTTGAAGCGGTGGACTGCATCAGTAAACTCGGCACCAGCTAACGTTACATTTTGTCATCTTTTATATGTGTTAATATACCGGGTAATAATAATTAACTATATTGTTGAACAGTCGTAATGAAAAGTTGCAGATTTGTCTGAACTGGATTTCAGTGTTCAAATTCCGCGCCATGTTATTGTATTGTATCGTATTTGTGAATTTCGTTTCGTTATAAAGCGCTTCTCACAGCATTTGCCCTTCAGGAGCGCTCCCAGTGCGAAGACCCAGAGAGAAGAGATAGGTTTTGAGATGAGAGAAAGATGTAGAAACACTTGCAGTGAGAAAGGTAGAGCGAAGACTAAGGGGAAGTGAATTCCACAGTGAAGACCAGCGCTAGCACCCAAAGTATAGACCAGATGCGGCCTTTTCCATCCTGCTACACAGTCATTCATCTAGACCAGCGTGAGGGAAAAAGTTTTCCCCCGGATCATCTTTTCTCCTCCCTCCCCCAGAAATAACTGAGGATTTAGGCTCACTCGAATTTTTTATTTGCTTATCAGAGATTTTTCTAGATTTTCCACAAAATAAAAGTAATGACTAAAATAATAAAAGGTCATAAATTATTTTGGGGAGTTGTGTTCTAGATTTTCCCGAAAAGTCTGGATACTTTTCGTCCACTCCAAACTTTCCGGATTCCCCCCCCCCCCAGAAGAGGGCGACTAGATTACACACTGCCTGGTGTATACACAAATTGGTACAGGTTAGCTAGCTGTGGAGGGCCACCTAAAGTCAGCTGCAGCGGATCGTGGATTTGGCAGCACTGCGTTAAATGCTCATCTGCGCCTTACGAATTGCGCTACGCTACGTTCACGTGGTCCTTAGTTCGAGGTGCGATTGTGTGAGAACCGTGGGGTTCAAACGCAGGTCAGAGACGCATGCTTTCGGTCTACGCTCCCATTGTTCAATCCCAGAGAACCCGCTGATACTTGATACTTTAACAATGACGACAGCAACGACGATGATGCTAATGACACCTTAAACCTTAAGCGCTATATAAATCATATTATTAATAGCCGTAAAAATTACGGGCTATTCTAATCAACGACCTCTTATATTATAGTTTTCAAAGAATATACTTACTAACTTACTCGTAATACATAAAAATACTTACCGTATCCCGGGGATAGGGTCAGTTGCACGGGATGCAGTAATCTTCCGTGCAACTGACTTCTTTTGTTCGTTTCAAACAATAATATAGTGTGTTCGAAGTTTCGTTTCCAGTTAAAAAGTTAAAATAAGAAACGTAAAATAAGACTAACCAACCCCTCTACCGGATATATTTAATGCGACTAATACGGCGAAATGATATTTAATGCTCTTGGTCGAGTTCCTAGCGCGGTATAAATTTCGGCGCATGCTATAAACGTTTCGTCTCATTTCACGATCGTCATCGTTAGTGGTTACAATTAGCATATCATTAGCATATAAGCGAATTATATTATTTGACTAAGACCATTCTTTTAAAACTGATAATGCCACTGATAATGGCTCTCATTAGCTTTCTGAACTAGTGTACGGCGCCCTTTTCTTCGGCCTCGGTTGAACTACTGCGCTATATAAATCATATTATTATTATTATTACTATTATTGTTCTTATTAAAGTCAGCCACAATGTTTTGGGACCGTTGCGACCATGCAGTCTGTTTTCGCGAGTCTTGCGCACAATTAGCGCTATACTGAACGATATACACCTACCAGATCGAGTGTCCGTATACATGCTTAGATGCATGTAGGCCTACGATACGATTATAGGACATTAGGACGATGAAGAAGATATGAGGGAGACACTCCGAAGCAGGTACGGACGTAGGGTCTGTGGGAAGAGTGAGAGGTGTAGGCCGACTAGGAAGAGGGCTGCGTGACAGAGTAAAGTGCATTGTGGGTGGTTGATGACGTCGTTGAAAATTGTGTTCCTACACGAATTGTCAGAATTACGATTATCTCTGGCTCTCACTGTCTGTCTCTCTGTCTTTCTGTCTATCTGTCTCGTTGTACGTTCCTCTCTTTTCCAGGGTTATTACCCTATCTATTTCGTTCTTTCGCATTATCACCTTTAATTTGCATTCTTCCCATCACTCTCCCTCTCGCTGCACTCTCTAGCCCACTCAGTTAATATCCTATATAGTTTCTTAAGTTGATCTCTTTTTATCGATGTCTCTGCCTCACTTTCAGCCTCTGTGATATGCTGTAGGCCCTATGTGTGTGTGTTTCATCAGTTTAACGACAGCTTATGACAACATTGGCCGTTGCCGTCGGTGAGACAAATTTGCTCGGGTTTATTACAACCATGAGTGAGCTTATATGCTGTATGATTTTCTAGTGTCTCCCTTTATTATCCCCAACTTCCCCTTCTCTCTGGTTGTCACTCTTCTCTCATTCTTCTCATTTTCTCTGTCTCCTCATATGTTCTTGTATCAATCTGTCTGTCTTTCTTTCTTTCGTTGTCTGTCTATTTCTTTAACTCTGTCTCTGTCTGTCTATCTATCTTTGTCTATTTCTGTATCTGTCTAGCTCTGTCTCTGTACCTTTATCTCTCTCAGGATCTCTTCAACGCTATCACGTGATAACTAAGCCCACGCGCACCTGCAGATGAAGTCGACTGAAACCAAGATATAGGGGTCATTTGACAGATACAAGGGCAGATCAACATGTAGTCAGCCACACAGACAGAGGTCTAGACGCTATTGAGTATATATATATATATATATATATATATATACGGTGGGGAAGGTGGACAGACAGTCAATCAGACGTAAAATGGATTTAACACATTACCAAGCGTCAAAATGCATATCTAGAGTCACAGCGAAGCCCTTACATACAGATGTATATTGACGTGAAGGAAGAGGATCGACACGGACAGTCAGAGGGACACATTTGGACAGAGAACAGAAGCAGAGACAGACACGCAATCAGTCACGCGGGTTCAGAGAGATAGAGAGAGACGGAGACAAATAGAAACAGAGAGGCAGAGAGACAGACGAATAGACACAAAGACATGCTGAGACAGAGACATGGACAGAGACTGCGATAGGCAAAGAGAAGCAGATTATGTGACAGAATATAAGATTAGATAAGACAGTTGTGAATGAGTGACCGATTCTCGGTCGTCATTCTGACATATAATTATTATTGAGGGTATATAGGCTGTAGTTGGTAATGACCTTCGTCTCCAAGTACCTCCTCCTGTCTCGACCAAGCATCGTTGTGGTGCCGCTGTCCCACAGGCGACCGACCCTTCGATGACCCTCCTTCAGAGCCACTTTATTAGCCAGGGGTCTTCTGATGGGTGCCGCCCTACGAGGCCCGCCCTGAGTTTGTGTGCATATGCGCGCCTTCGTGTCGGCGTGTCGTCATGGCAACAGATGATGGACGACGTCCACTCGTGGAGTGCATTACATCATCTGATCACGTGTCACTGCTGCACTTCCTGTTGCATATTCTATTAGCATTCATCATCCACAGCAACGACGATGCTGCTGCTGCTGCAGAATCAGAACAAATGCCTGTCACAATAGATATATATTATGTTCATATCTTGCAATTTTCTACACTGCTGTTTTGTTCTGAACGTAGGCCTACATGGGTAGGCCTATCTGTTGGATTGCACCGTTGCATATATCATATGTAGGCCTAATAGGTCGAATTGCAAACATTTGTTCTTTATTGCTCTGCTCTGCTTTGCCCTGCTCTCCTTTTCTCTCGCTCTCTTTCTCTCTCTCTGTAGCCATCATCTATATATAGCCTGGTCATGCTCTGTCATATCCCTTATTAAAACTTCTCCTACTCAGTATTTATTCTGGTGAAACATTATATTTGTTCAATATTGCAATCAGCTAAATGTGATCCGTCATTTTGCTATAATACACGAATATAGCCTGTATATTATATAGTGATGTATCGGGGAAATCGTTTGAAATCCAACGATTGACAAAGATGTAAGTTCATCCATTGCGACATGTAGAGTTTAGAGCTCCTCTGGAAATGGTTGAACTGCACAAATTCGTATTATACTGCA
>JAQFXW010003535.1:0-11820 GCA_034693945.1 Dendrobaena attemsi
CCGGGCTTAGGACCGGCACAGGGGTTTTGTGTTCCCCTGTGGCGGAGGTTGGATGCAGTTTAACGTCATGCCCAGGATGAAACATTATAGATCTAGAAATGGCATAATTTCATCAACCTCAATTCAAATCTACACTTACCCTTCTGTCCTGGTTTGTACAAGGCTTTGTCTGTCTGAATGAATATGGAAATGAATTTCTGAAGTGCTCTTACTGAGCCTGAATTATTGAAATTAAGACTTCCAGATCCAGTAACTTCAATCTTATAACGAGGCTCAAAAAGAATGAAAGGAGTCTAAAAATAGCAGCAGAACAATCCATTCACTCGAGTCAGTCAGTAAAGTGCACACAGTAACAAAAATACGTGACTTAAAATACCAGAAAACTTAACGAAACATGCATCAACATAATACACAAATATTACACAAAGCAGCCGAGGATTCAGGACAACGGTCTCAAATTTTAGTCAGTAGTAATATAAAATTGTTCTCCACCCTGTGCTGCTATGCCAAACTTCCACGGCAGGTCCAGTCATTGGCCAAGATAAAGAAACAACACTACCTACAGCAGCAGAATCCGGAAGAGACAAGTTTCTAAATCAAGATCAGAAGGACACTTCCCAAAGCAAATGCCTGTCAGAAGAGAGCTCATGATGATCTGTAGCAAGACACAGAAAAGGTGAACTGCAAAGCAGTTAATGGCCATTCTTGTCATAGATTAGTAAAAATGGAAGAAGAAATGGTTGAGTTAAGGCGGTTCTCAAGAGTCAGCATAGCGCAACGTTGGCTGAAGTGTGCATATAGAGCTTTTGAGTTTTGACATAATTAACTGGCAGAGGAGATGGTTCACAGGTTCAGTGTCCTCAAGACATTTTACAATAACATATTTAGGAACTACATGGCTACAAGCAAATCAAAGCCTTACCGGCAATATTATCAAGGTAGTCAGAAATAAGCCTGCAAATAACAAAACATCAAATATAATTAAAATGATAGGTTTCATATCAGTATTGAGCATAATCAATTCATAAGCTCTATGTAAAATAACGATCCTCGTAAAGCCCTGTATGATGGGCTCCCTGCCCTATGCACATAGTACGTCACAATGGTCACATCTCAAAGTTTGATCATATTCCACAGTATATGCCCAATGTCCTACACCGACTGCCTCTCGCAGTGCATTACCTACTGGGCCACTACACTGATTTGGTCTTGGCCCTGCACAGAAGGAATGGCCCACACTGTGTCCCCAGAACTGATGAACTTCCTGCTCAGGTACCCAAGCAGAAATTTTTCCTGGGATTGATATCAAAGTATGTGACAGTAAAGAAATCAATACTGCAACACTTGAATCATATTGCGGTCATTGCGTTGATAAATAGATAAGACATTTATGATCTAACAAAAACATTTCAATCAGAGTAAATCAAACTGCTCTTTGTAAGAAAACCCCTATTTGCAGTTTAAACGCTATGCAAGAAAGCATAAATCAAAGAAATTGATTGATTAATCATACTTCCTTGTTGCTGGCTACCATCAATAAGCATTGTCCTGGAGACAAGTACAGAGCCAGAAGACTCTCGAACAATTACAACACTCAAGTTGACAAGACCAGCTTTGAACAAAGTCACGCTCACATTGAAATCAACTCCCGAACGAATGTTTTGAGGAAAAAGACAAAAGTAGGACCTGTAATTGGAAGATTGAACAGTTATCAGTGCCAAACACATAAAATCTAAATCTCTACCACTATAACATTTGCGACTGATGTGGTAAATTCATTACTCAACATAAACATAAAAACACATCCTCAGCATTTGAAAGATTTATGTCCATAGCATTTGTTGTCTGCGAACCATACGTTAAGGATTACTGTTTTAGATGTCTTCTTTTCGCAAATCATCTCTGCTTAGTTAATCACTTCTTGTAAATCACATTATTTGTGGCTTCAAACAGGGGTTTGGAACATATTGTCTTGCCTGAAATAACCTTTCATTAACTGCCGGACCTTATTTTATAGAGTCCATAGGTTCAGGAGGATGCTGGTTTGCATAGAGTAGCACAGTCCACACAAGGACATAGCACAGTCCACACAAGGACACTTTAAACATCTCAATGACCAATGAAAGCATAAACAAGTGTGCAGTATCTCTCTGAAGGGAATCATTCTTACAAAGTACACAAGCACTTTTTCAAAGAGGGTTATTTGTGTCAAGTTCTCTAGTATTAGAGAAATGCTCTGCATTATGAAAAAAAGAAATATAAAGAACATCAATTAAACAAATCAATACTTTGCAACATTATGATTAAATGCCTCAATAGATTTCATACAGTTTTCCCAAGTCAGCTACTCAGATGTCTTTGATCTCTGTAGATATCTAAAAAAATTAGCAGAATGAATGATTAAGACTCACATATCAGCACCATCGACAACTGTTAAATGAATCATCAGTATTAGAAAACCAGGGGTTGACAGTTTAGCAGCAAACATCTTTCGTTTAGCTTGAAAAAGAAATACAAAGAACAGCTCTATTAAGCAAATCAAAGAACCAATGTTTTGATCAGCAATACACTAAACTTTAAACTTCTCCTACAAGTTGCAAATATTAACAGATCTTGACAACAAATTACCATCAACTGACCATGGCAGAAGGACACAGGGACAAAGCACCTTGTATGTAAATATGGGACGGACTGCCACATGGCACATACAGCAGATTTGCAATTCATTTGATTTACCCATAAGTATCATCCAATAGAGCTCCTCTTCTTCATAATCATCATCTTAAAATTTATATGGCACCATTCAAAAGCCAAGTGCAGGGCATCAGCTCCATTGAAAAGTTCTCTACAAAAACTTCACCGATCTACTAATCAGCTCCTTATTGCAATGCATTAGCTGGACTCTGAATGTTTATTAGAAGTCACTATTGTCAATTCATCCACCTGTATGGGCACAAATTAAACTGTCTTTTAAACATGTCTTTTATTGGCAACTCATCAACCTGTATGGATACAATTTAAACCGTCTGTAAACATGTCTTTTATTGGCTTATCCACTTGGCTGGGTACAATTTAAACCGTCTTTTAGCACGTCTTATAGTGGTAACACCACCGGCTGAACCACTTTTCTGTCATAAATAAGTATAATATCTTTTATCCGTTATACCTATTCTTAGGGCTGAACTATATGTCTTGGCTTTCTATATTCCTAGAGGGCCATGGCTATTTCCGCAAGCTATTCCTAAAAAAAAGTGAAGGGTCTTTGGTACAAAACGTGTGGTGCCAAAATGTGCCAAGATCAAATCTCTGCTTTTCACTGCTCAATACGCAGCAACAATGGTTGAAAGAAAGTAAGTCATCGAAGAAATTTATGTTACTTTAAACTTATTTTTTTAATCAATAAAAATAATACAGCCAGCCGTCTTAAAATTAATGTTAAAGCTCCTTCGTTTACATTTTGGCGCTGACGACTTTAAACCATCGATCTATATAGATCGATGCTTTAAACGACGGTCGTGTCCAGCGATTCCGTTAGTGTGCGTCCCGGCGTCAGGGACTCCAAAATTTTGACGCCGGACTCCAAAAAATAAAGATGTGGCGTCCATGGACGCTCATCAGTTGTGAATGAACTCCAAAATAAATTGAGGGTGCGTCCATGGACTCCAAAATAAATTACCGCGGCGTCCACGAGACGTTAAAAATATCGTGTGTGACGCAAACTGCATTAAAAAGGTGGAAAATTTTTCCCGCGCTAGCGCGCAAATGTCCTTAAAAACCAAATCGCATCCGCTCTTCACAAAAACGCCGACTTTGGTCAGTTCAGTCATATATAAGAAGGTCGGAATCTTTGCGCAAGACCTAGGCCTATGTCCTTAAAAGCCTATGGGACTCCAAAAATAGACGGGTGTGGAGTCCAGGACTCCTCTCAATTTGACTTGGACTCCAAATTTTGCGATGCGATCCGTCCATGACTCCAAGATTTCAGGCCTTAACGGAATCACTGCCTCTGCAGCCGACAACGCATTTTAGAGCATTTACTGGCAAATGGAGCTCATTTTAGCCACTTCATTTAGGTCCCCTAACGAAATTTCGCTATTTATGCATGCCCTTTACCGAAATCATGCATAGAAGTTCGAAATTAATATGGGAATGAGATTTCAATGGTACGATGTTTAGCAGAAGCTAAAACTTCTCTTGGTCCGAATTTCTAAAAAAAACTTTTCCGCTATTTCTGGGCGTAAGCATTTGCTTTCAAGGCTTCTATGGCGGAGACTCTCCTAGAGAAAATACCGAAAGGAAGTTAAAATTATACGCGAGATTTTGATTGAACAAACTATACATAAATTGAATGCTACTAATTCGCAAAAATGCTAAACTTAGCTAACGTAGTTATTAGAAAGCATCCAGGAACAACGGAAAATTCGTGACACACCAATTTCTCGCGACACACCTGCGACACACCATCCCAACGCGACACACCGCCAGTCGCTTCGCGACACACTAATAAAAATTATGTCGCGACAGACCGGTTAAGAACCTTTGCTATACAGCGTGCACTCACACAATACCTACTTTGAAATACGCACGTGTGTACTCACAACTCACATCTGATCTGACCGTTACAGCACTGTGTTAGGTGACAAAAAGTTTACAAACACATTTTTTGCATATCCGAGGTATTTTATTAGAGTTCGCTATGGTGCAAAAGGTAGGCTACAGTCATTTTCTAAGAGAAATGTGCTATAAACTATTTGAAGCTAATAATGAAGTGCCTTGACTTTTGGAACTCTGCCCCCGACCCGCAGAAGAATCTACGAAACCCAGAACACATTTTAACTTATAAAATAACAAACGGGGTGAAAGATATTTTCGCGCTCAAGCGCGTATAATTTTAACTTCCTTTCGGTATTTTCTCTAGGAGAGTCTCCGCCATAGAAGCCTTGAAAGGAAATGCTTAAGCCCAGAAATAGCGGAAAAGTTTTTGCTAGAAACACGGACCAAGAGAAGTTTTAGCTTCTTTTAAACATCGTACTTTGTTGTGAACTGACTGGACGTTAGAAGCCGTTGCAAGGCGCGCAAGGTTAACTTTGACTTGACGCCCTATACGTTTTTAATTATGGTATTTCGCTAATCCAGGCATTAATTGATTGTAGGCCTAAGCAATATAGTTCTTTAGAGCTGTTATTTTTGCTCGAGACTGTTCCGTAAGCTTGGTTTTCTTCATCCACGACCAACTATGACTAGCCTATATAGTCACAGTTGTGTCCCTCCTTGTTTTCAGTCCGCCACTATTTCATTTCCTCTATTTTTGGCTGTTGGACTAATTGATAAGTCGATTAGATTCTCTTAAGGATCGATCGCGTCCAAGTAGGCCTATTTATAAATACGGTTCGGTGTTTAGGCCTACATGTACATGTAGCATACTTTCCGGCAGTGCTTTTTGTAAAAAAAACATGCGTGCCGGTAAGCAAAACTATACGATATTTTTATCGGATCTTTCTCGGGTGTGTTTTCCGTGCCGTAAGAAGCTGATGACCTTTTTTAGTTATTACATTTTGCAAACCTAACATATGAGTTTTACCGCACAACACATAGTTACAATTTAAATTTTACTATAATTGCTAAAAACACTGAGTGTAAATAAATTTTATTTGGTTCAAAAAGGTCCCGGTACGCTGTACCGGCGCGTACCGTCACAAAAAAGGCACTGCATGTTACCGGAAATCATCAGTCATCGACTCATCGTCCATTTCAGCATAGTCGGCATTCTTAGTCTCAATTAAGTTGTTCTTTAACCGGTCCAGTCTTCATTGGCTCCATCTCCTACGTTTGTCCAAGAAATTAGTTAGGCCTACCTCCAAGAGAACATAGGCCTACTTCCACCATAGAATGAAAGCTTATAGCCTATCATGCATGTTGTTTCTTTGGCCTGACATTCACCTCTCTCTGATTTTGAGTCCTTGACTGAAACGGACCAACCAACCTAGCTAACTATATAAAGTGACACAAGCAGTGGCGGATCCAGGGGGGGCCCGGGCCCCCCTTAGACATAACCCTAATTCACTCCGTAACCGTAACCCTATAGTTTCAACGTTAACCCATTTAAAATTAATAATAAATTAACGATGAGTCCATGGACTCTAAAATAAATTACCGCGGCGTCCAAATACCGTGTATCACATGATGTTGCATTAAAAAAGGTCAAAAAATTTTTCGCGCTCGAGCGCCAATGTCCTCTTTAAGCTTCTTAAATAACCAAAACTTAACTTCAATGCGTACCCCAATTTAACCGCAACGTATTTTTTTTATCAAGGAAATAAGAAAATGTGTGATTGATGACAAAATAACATTACATTTTTGGGAAGACGAGTTGCGAAATTGTTGGGCCCCCCTTACTGAATTTCTAGATCCGCCGCTGGACACAAGTGTTTGATGCGGCTTCCGTTGGGAGGTTAGAAACCTCGGAAATTTAGGCTAGCATAGGCCTTTAGGCTAAGACTTAATTTGCATTCTATTTCCACTATTTCACTTCACTTCTCTAGCTGTCTTCGGAAGTTCGGACTCTTAATTCTCATAATTTATCAAATTCAAACGGATCTATTTCCCTAATTTACCCATAGGATGATAGGTCTCGGCCTATACTCGACAACGAATTAAT
This sequence comes from Dendrobaena attemsi, assembly GCA_034693945.1. Lineage (NCBI taxonomy): Eukaryota > Metazoa > Annelida > Clitellata > Crassiclitellata > Lumbricidae > Dendrobaena > Dendrobaena attemsi. Next base: position 6,659 of record JAQFXW010003535.1, read on the forward strand.
TTGTGACGAACACAGTGGCGCAGCGAGGGGTGAGGGGACAGATGTCCCCGGGCGCAGGGCTGGGGGAGGCGCAAAGTCGGGAAAATATAAGCGATTTTTTCCGAAAATGGCATAAATTAGCGAATTTTCCGCAATTTTGCCAAGAAAAAGGGCGCAAATTTCCGAAAATAGAAGCGATGACTAAAAAAATGTCATCAGTTTTTTGTGCAGAAAAGGGCGCACAATTTCGAAAATAAAGGCGATGACTAAAAAAGGTCATCAGTTTCTATTGAGGATAGGGGGCACAAAAGACCCTAGCTACGCCACTGGACGAACATAATAGTTTACAATTTGCTGCGACACACATCTTTGAGAAATTTATTCCTAAATTCACAATTATTCCTAAATCAACCGCATGCATGGAGGTGTATTAAATTAGTAAGCCTATGTTTGAAGGAGGCTCTCAGTTCGGAGAATTTGATAAGTTTTTTCTTGAACGTCATAGAGCCTACAACACAGTCGAGAAATTTCAGAAAGCAAGCTCAACATTAAGCTCATGAGTTAGCCTACTAAAAGCACCACTAAAAAGCATTTAGGTTATATTTGCATAAGACACTGAATGTCAATGTGGTCAAGAGGAAAAGGCTGTACGTTCAGACGCTGACACTTCTCTGCAACCATTGAATTGAAAGTGCCATGATCATAGGGCATTATATGCTATACAGTTAATTCCAGCCGAGTTCCGATTAGACAAATGCAGAAATGTGACATAATTATATGCATGCATGGTTTCCTGTCTGTGTTGTAACAAGAAAACGGTGATACGTAGGCTAATATTATGCAGGGTAGTCATTGGAAAATGAAATGACTCGACATTGCCTATAAGTTGCCTACGTTACCATAGCAGTAACTTATCCTGTCCAACATAGAATCGTTGCCCACTTTTACTGCATAGCCATCAAAGCGATATCGATTGATAGACCTATCAACTGATTTCTAATTAATTTTAGTCTAAATAACCATTAACCAGAAAGACTCGTATAAGCTATAGGCGTCATTCTGCATTTCTAAACTTATTACAATAGGCCCTACCGTCAATTTTGCTAAGAACAAGTCACAAGTCAGATCTGGTTGGGGAAATGGAATAAGTAGATGAAAGTTATAAAGGGACTGAGACCGACTTTCTCAAAAGAAGTCAAGCAGTGAAGAGTAGGCCTACGTCCGTCAGAAAATAGCCACTAGTCTTCGTAAACGAATGACAGCGGAGGGAGCAACATAGGCCTATGGTGTTTGATTGGATAAGGATTTGAACCTCTGCAATCACCTTAATTATAGTAGGTTTGCCAATGTTTCTGACAAAAGCGATCCTTCTTATAAGATGGATACGTTGGCATCTATAGGCTATAGTATTTCATACTTATGCCAAATAAAATACAAATAGTAGAATACTCTTTGTAAGACCATGGTATGCATGTACTACACTCCCCAGACCTCTTAGTTTACATGGTTCTGCGTCCATGCATCTTTATAGCCTATGATCAACTGCTTGAACAGGAAACTGCTTCGATTGAATGATGCGAATTTCAAATAACATGGACTACTTCATGGGAGTAAAATACCCTAGAACACATAGGGGACAATTCTGTACGGTACTCGACGCACATATTCGTCCCAGTATTCGGCGTACTTCTTTCTACATATCAAATCGTCGCGATGAGTCCGATGGACGAGAAGCATAACGAGAATGATGACGTAAGAGTACGGAAGAAGGTTCTCGAACAGAGCTGGAACGGTCCAGATTAAGGCCAACGCCAGTTCCGGAACGTAGTGGAAGTGTCGTGCGATGCCCCAGAATCCGCTGACCAACAGGATGTTCTGGCTCTCCTTGCCGTCGTCCAGCTGGTAGATGGCCCGAATCACTTCCGGTCTGCTGCCCCAGATGACGCAATTTCCGTCGGTGCTTCGAACGACCTGTTTCTGTCGGTCGGCGGCGTAGTTGACGGCGCAGCTGGCCACTCCTAGCAACAGGACGAGGGCGGCTGCGACTGGACCGAGCTCGATCGGTCGTTTGACGAGGTACATGCTGACGGAGGCGTAAACGCCGGGGATCCAGACGAGACAGCCCCAGCAGATGTAGTATCCGGCCCGGTCGAGTTTGATGTCTATGGTGCGCATGTAGCCGGCCTCCCACCAGAAGAACTTCGTGATGTAAATGAGTTGTAGGGCTGCCGAAACGCAGGCGCTGTCGACCCAGAAACCGTGCAGCTCGTAGCTCTTCAGGGTGTAGATGCAGACGAGCAGTGGCCAGACCGTCATACCGAAGCGACAGTTCGTGAAGACCTTGACGTCGACGCCCAGGATACGAGGGTAGAGCTCCAGACCCCAGAAGTAGTCGAAGAGGGGGTTGCCGGAAGAGCCATAGTCAGTCGACGAGGGACTCAGTCGACCCTTGACGTAAAGCAGAATGCAGAAGGCGTAACTGAAGGCGGTCATCGTGCCGAGAAACTCTCCGAAATGGTCGTAGACGAGGGTCGGCGACGGACCGTCGGTCAGTCGGAGGACGGCGGTCAGCAGAAAGAAGGCGGTCATCGTTATGACGTAGCAGGCGAATCCGTTGTCCTTGTAGACCGGAACGTGTCCCTTCGTCGTCATCGGACCCTCGGTCCTTGGTCCTGGAACGATGACCATCAGGACCAATGTCCAGACCAAGAAGCCGAGTATGACCAGCGATGAGAGAGGACTGAAGAAGCCGACGGTCGACCAGATCTGGATGAAAAACGTGAAAGGACCATGATCGAAGACTCGATTGGCGAACTCCAGGAGACTTCCGTTACAGTGGGAACATGTATACCACAACACCAGACCAAAGTTTGGCGTAAAGACGAGCAGGAAAGACGGGAAGAGGGTATAGTGGAAGTGATGGATGACAGCGCCTAAAAATCGACTGTTGTCCTTTTCATTGGTTTTGTTGTTGTTGTTGCTGTGGTGATCGCCGTTAGAGACGCCGTTACTAGCCGAAGCAGACGAAGGGTGGTGGTTGTTCATTTGATGCGCTGGTCGACTTCCACTAGCAACCAATGTGGCTGTTCGTTTCATAGTTGAGCAACACCTGGAAAAGTTGGCAACCATGTTCATTCATCCATTCATTAGAGAATTTATAGCACCTTTTCAACGGAGGTGTTACCGACTTTAGTACGGCTAAAAGAACAATTATATTAAACTACTGTATACAAAACATACCAGAGTGAGTTCTGTGGAGCAATCGAAACTGAAGGAAGTTGAAAATTATATACATGTATATACCATAGATATAATAAGCCTGATACAGCATGCCGTAAAATCAAGGATGCCAACATCTAATATTAGCCAGTGACGTCAATTGGTGCAGAAAGCAGTCTGCAATGAATGGGACTTATCATAATCCTAGTTCTAAAATCCAAATTGTAAGCTCTTTAAAGACTTTAAATTCTTTTAAACCTACCATTTTTTTCCAAAAAGTGTTATGTATGCTGTACGTATGTATGTATGGATGTGTGTATAACTATGATGCATGTAGGGGCTTACGTATTCTTATGTATTACGTATGGCATTGTATGTCTATGTATGTAGGCCTGTTTATGTATTTCTATGTATTATATATATGCCTATGTATATATGCTTATGTATATATAGGCCTATCTATGCATGCATATGCATGTAGGCCTATGCATGTAGATCTATGCATGTAGGCCTATGCATATAGGATAATGCATGTAGGCCTATGCATGTAGGCCTATCTATGTAGTAATCCTACATGTATGTAGGCGTACATACATGCAGGCCTTTGCATGTAGGCGTATACACGTAGGCCTATGCACATGTAGGCCTATGTATGCAGGCCTATACATGTTGCCCTATGTATGTAGGCCCATGCGTGTTGGTCTATGCAAGTAGGCCTATGTATGTAGGCCTAATGGCCTATGCATGTAGGCGTATCCTTGTAGTCTTTCGTATGTAGGCCTACATGTATATATGTAGGCCTATGCATGTAGGCCTATGCACGAAGACCTATGTATTCAGGGCTATGTATGGTGGCCTATGTATGTATTTCTATGTATATAAGCCTATGCATATAGGTCCATGCATATAGGTCCATGCGTGTTGGCCTATGTATGTAGGCATATGGATTTAGGCCTATGTATGTAGGCATATACATTGTAGGCCTATGCATGTAGGCCAATATATGTAGTCTTTCGTAAGTAGGCATTTTTATATAGGCCTATGCATGTAGGTGTATGTGTGTGGTCTGTCATGTATGTATGTAGGCCTATGCACATAGGCCTATGTATGTTAGCCTGTCTATGCATGACTATGTTAATTTTATGCCTATGCATGTAGGCCCACGCATGTTGGCCTATGCAAGTAGGCCTATGTATGTAGGCCTATGCATTGTAAGCTTATGCGTGTAGGCCTGTGCATGCAGGATTTTGCATGTAGGATAATGCATGTAGGCCTAGCTATGTAGTCTTTTGTAGGAAGGCCTATGCACGTAGGCTTATGCACATAGGTCTATGTATGCAGGCTTATTTATTTTGGTCTATCTATGACATTATATGCCTAATAGTATGTATGTATGCCTATTATAGGCAATGCATTGTAGGCCCATGCTTGTAGGCCTGTTTATGTAGTCTTTCGCATGTAGGCCTAAACATGTAGGCCTATACATGTAGGCCTACATAGTACACACATAGGCCTACCCATCTATGGGCCTACCTACAAAACTTTCCCTTCCGTAGGGCCTATAGCAAAGGCTAAGAGCGCTTTCTGCCCAAAGTGACGTAATTGACCATAGATAGGTATGACTTCACCACATTAAATCGAGATTCAGGCTTATACCTATTCTTAGCTTGCTTCCACCATTCAGGCTTATTATATCTATGGTGCAGACAAAGTTGAAATAGCAAAATCAACGCGCATTTAAAAAATGCGCTACAAATTTGTCTGTGCGCAACTACGAATGGCCATCTGGCGGCAAAGGTGGCGGCGATCAATGAATGGAGGGAACGAAGGGTTGATATCAGCGTTACATTCCTTGGTTTGTGTCCCAAAATCTTGTCCTTCTCATACCAGGCCGATGGGATCACGTGACTTTTGCTGAGTCACCGTAACCAATTTTACTGGGCGCCGCCATTCCATGGCGGACC
>JAQFXW010003536.1:0-11820 GCA_034693945.1 Dendrobaena attemsi
CTTGAGCAAGTCCTTCACTCACAATTGTTCGCTGCGCTTCGGCGTGTAAACTCCGACACATGTCTCCGGGCTGTGATGGGGACCGCTTCTGAGTAGTAGTGGACTTGAAGGGGCGGTATAGAAATGCACGAATGAATGAATGAATGAATGAGCATAACTACCTACGGACACTTCTTCCTCATATTCACTTTTCTATTTATGAGATTTCATATCGCCTCTTGAAGTCCACTACTACTCAGAGGCGCTCCCGACTACTGATGTACAATCCCTACAGTAGGCCTACACACATACATTATCGCGATCTTCTGGCATTGAGACTGCGGATGTGTTGTGCACATAATTATAGAGGTTGGAAGGCCTACCAGAGAGAACCCGATGAAGAAGGAGAAAGAAATAGGAAGAAAATTGACTCTTTATGTGAGTATGGTTCCTGTAAAGGCCATGAGAGATCAACACTAGAAGTCTTGTGTGATTAATATTTGCGATATGCCTACAAGACGACCCCAGAACTTCTATAGCGCCATTATAATTGAAACAAAATTATCAAAGAACACCAGCCTTTTGTTGATTTTAACAAATTGCATCGTTTCTTAACAGGCGCATAACTCAAAGTGGAACCAGATTCCAGACAAATGAATTTCTAAGCAGAGATAAGCCATAAGTTTACAATTCGTGTTTTTCAGTATGGGCAAATTGTCTTTCTAATTTTGATGCTGCGTAGACCTATAATTGAATTATACAATTTAATTACAATGAAAGCCTAGAATTGCAACATAGAAACCGCAGCTACTCGATGCGATTGAGATTCTTATCGGACCATTTGATGTCACAATTATGACATCATCCGGTTCCTTTGTTCTCTGATCAATTTCGGGAGCAGTCGATTAATTTTTGTCGAAGGAAGCAGACGACGAAAACGATAAAAAAACGATAAAAAAGTCAAAATACGACGAAAAATGCTGAAGAAGACGACGAAGATGGTGAAGAAGAAGACGAAGATGACGAAGAAGAAGACGAAGATGAAGAAGAAGAGGACGAAAACGACGCAGAAGAATTCGAAGATGGTGAAGACGACGAAAATGGTGAAGAAAACGAAAATGGTGAAGCAGATGACGAGCAGCAGTTCCTGAGCGACAGTCAATCATCGATGTGGTACAGCAATTATTCGTAATTCAATACAGAAATTTTGTCATCATAATTTCATCGACAGAAAATAATATTGGTCATTAAATGATGGTAAAACGTGAGATTAAATGAAACAGTAATTTGAGAAAGTAAGAGGTGATTAAGAAAGTCAATTAGATAGGAAACACAATTATCGCCTTAAAAAAATAAGCAAATTTTATGATTTGCGTTTTGTTCTTTAACGGCATTGTTCGCGATCTGGTCTGTTGAACACGGAGAACAATGGAAATCATTCATTCGTAACCATGGCCACCAGATGGCTGGCGCCAGGAACTGGTGATGATGAGAATATTTATTTATATTTTTGCAGCACGCCTTAGGAGTGAAGTCAGGGCTGTCCTACAACCCTACGTTGAAGTGCCAAATCGACTCCCGAGGCATGGTAAGATTTTTAATGTCATTGTCTGTCTCGGCAGTACGTTACAAACAGTGAGACTAATGAACAGTCTACAGAAAGAGAGACTCAAATCTACGTTAAATCTACCGAGCAGGTTTGCCATAGCAACAGACGGAACAATGCGAGTTAACGACTGAAGCATAACCAAAAACACAACCTATAACAAGGGTTTAAAGCGTTTCAGATTACAGGTAGTCTGTGTCTGTTATCACTGCAAAGACATATTAAGAGAGACAGAGACACATACCGTCGAGGCATAGACAGAAGAATGACAATCAGACGCAGACATAATTTAGGCCTTAGACCTATAACAGCCAGATGTTTAACAGACAGATGTTTTTCTACGTTGCTGTCCGTAATCTGTTCCGTGTCCTAAAAGCGCAGTCAGCTTTATGACGTCATTTTCATAAAAGCAATGGACCACAAATGGGGCATGAACTTAGATTCCTACCAAGAAAATCAATTTGAGTAAGAGAACAGTTTTCGACCATGGACGTCATTTTCATGTGGACAAAGAATTAATTGCATTATGACGTCATACTTGTGTAGGATAATTCTCTGAAGAAAATTTGTCATTACACAATGGCGACATTTACGCGGCCTGGTCCATATTTCTTTCGCCTCTAGCACTCTATAAATCAGTGCTAAATACTTTATCCTTCTTTGTTAGATTATTATTACAGGTAATTAATTATTAGCAAATTTCATTCAATTGCTAATAGGCCTACTTCTAATGTTGATGCACAAACAGCATTTCATCACATGCACTTCGCAAGTCCACGTTTTGTGTAGGCCTATCACGGATTCACGGTAGGGCCTACGTTCAAACCAACCCTGTAGCCTGCACTAATAATAATATGAAGGCATATACCGTACTAAAGAACTTTATTATTCGTTATTGACCATAACGTATACATTGCACAGAATAGAGTGCTTCGTATGATTTCAGAAGAAAAAAGCAGAAGTCGTTCCGCAACAAACTGAAAGTCCTACGCCCTACTTGAAGATGAACGACCGAGACAGACTCTGGAGTCGTTTGACGTGGATGAAGAAGACGAAGTCGAAAGCACATGTGGTTCATGGTTGAGGTTTGCCTTAAAGTTTAAATTGGTTAAACCCGTCGATAGGCCTTCAAGATATAGGCTGAGCTTCAAGCGGCTTCCAGTAGAGAAATATAATCATTGTCTTTCTTTTTAGAGTCTCGAACTTTTTCGTTGCAGGGCAAAGAATTCCAGAAATGACGATTTCTGTATTGGCTGATCGTATTAAGCTAGAAACATATGCTTTTTTTTTATTAATTATCATAATTTTGCTTAAATTTGTATAAAATTATAATGCTAGAGGCAATGATTGAGTGAAGAAATTTGTAAGGCGTAACCTAACTCTACGCGCATTACGCGGACCTCTTGAACTTATTAACGAGCATTGCTTTAAGTCGATTGGTCAGAAAAGAGGACCGCATAGATGACTTAGCGAAAACAGTTTGTCCAGGTAGCGGCTGGACTTGGCCATCAATGGAAAAAACGACCAACGATGAGACTTAGACAGTTGGCTAATCGGTAGGTGCCTATAGGGCAAATTATATTTATTGACTCGAGAAGTCCAACGATGCAACTTGGGCAATTGACTAATCGGTAAGTGCCTATAGGGTCAATTAAATTCATAGAACGGAAAAGTGCAACGATGTGACTTGGGAAGTTGGCTAACCGGAAGTACCTATAGGCCAACTAAATTTATTGACGTAAAAGTGCAACTGTAAGACATCACTGACTTGAGCAGTTGGCTAGTCGGTGTCTATAGGATCAATTAAATTAATTGACGGAAAAGTGCAACGACGTGACTTGAGCAATTGGCTAAATCAGTAAGTGCCTATAGGATCAATTAAGTTTATTGAACGGAAAAGTGCAACAATGTGATTTCACCGACTTGGGCAGTTGGCTAATCGGTAAGTGTCTGTAGGATCAATTAAATTTATTGAACGGAAAAGTGCAACGATGTGACTTGAGCAGTTGGCTAATCAGTAAGTGCCTATAGGATCAATTAAGTTTATTGCACAGAAAAGTGCATCGATGTGACTTCACTGACTTGGGCAGATAGCTAGTCGGTAAGTGTCTATAGGATCAATTAAATGTATTGACGGAAAAGTGCAACGGTGAGAGTGAGACATCACTGACTTGAGCAGTTGGCTAGTCGGTAAGTGCCTATAGGATCAATTAAATTTATTTAACGGAAAAGTGCAACGATGTGATTTGGGCATTTTGCTAAAGTGCAACGACGTGGCTTGGGCAGGTCGCTAGTCGTTAAGTGTCTATAGGATCAATTAAATTAATTGACGGAAAAGTGCAACGATATGACTTCACAAACTTGTGACCTGGAGCAGTTGGCTAGTCGGTAAGTGTCTATAATATATGGTTAACGATACATACGAGTTAGAAAAATGTTTGTTGCTTAGTTTAACGAAAAGATTCGAGTTGGCGAAGGGATAACTTAGGATTTTAGGGTCATTATAATCATATTTCTATCTCGAGGGTTAGATCCCTCGACGGTTCAAATAGTCCTGATCCATGGAAGGTCGAAAAGCAGCAGCTCGTCATCCTCGCCCCAATCTACAGGTTTCAGGTAAACTCGTTTGTAGATGGCGCTTAACGGTACGCTGAATGTAGACTAGATGGTCTCTACCTGATACGTAATCTATTGTATTATGATTTATGACGTTATAATTATTTAAAGATTTTTCCAATTTATATTCAATTAAAGTCTCTTTGTTAGTTGCCGTAAAGGACCAATACTCAGCTTCTTAATAATGGTGAAATTTTATCTGACCCCATATTTCTTGTGTCGCGCAAATAAGTTAATTCAATAGACTGCTACTAGAAAGTCTCGATGGCCTAATAGGCTTTAATATTTTCTTTTTCTCTTATTCTATTTCTTTCATCTCCTTCCCTATTTTTCCTTCCCTCCTTCTCCATTACCTTATTCTTTTCTTTATCTCGTTCCTTCTCTTTATCTACTTTCCCTCTCTTTCTCTCTCCTTATAATTCTCGTCTTCTACTACTTATCTTCTCCATCTCCCTTCTCCTCCTCTCTCATTGTCCTTTTATTCACACCTTCTTTCGTTTCTTTACTTAGCTCCCTTCTTTCTCCTCCATCATTCTCTCATTCCTTCCTTTACTCTGAAAAGAGAGAACGAAAAGAAGAGGGACTTCTCTTTCTTTCGCCTTATCAATCTCTTCTTCTCCTTTTTACTCTCCATCTCCTCTCATTATCCGCTTTCTTTTCTCCTTTTCTTCGCTTATTCCTCTGCTGCTTCTATTCTTCTTCTCTTCTTTCCATTTCTTTCTCTCTTTCACTTCTCTTCCTTCTGCATCTTCCACCTATTTGAATCTTTCTCCTCTTCTTCTCCTTCTCCTCTTTTTATTTTTCTCCTCTCTCTCGTTGTCTCATTCTATATCTCTTACTCTCCTCATAATTTTCTTTTCTGTTTCTCATTTGCTCCTTCGCAAATCTTTCTCTTTCAATCAATCTCTTCCTTCTTCTTCTGCATCCTCTTCCTTGTCACTTCTCTTCCTGCTATGCCATATTTTTCTTCTTTTTTCCATTTCATCGTCTTCCTCCTTCTCTGCCTTCATTTTCTACTCCTCTTCTTTCTCTGTTTCTAAATCACCTACTACCAGTCTTCCTCTCCTTCTAATTCTCTCCTCTCATGCCTCTCTTTGTCTTCTCCTCCTATCCCTCTGCCTCTCTTTCATCTCTTTCTCTCCTTCACCTTCTCTCCATCCTTCTCTTTCTCCATCTGCCGTTCTTCTCTGTTTCCTTTCCTTCTCCCTCTCCTCTTTCTTATTATTTTCTTTAGTTCTCTTTCTCTCCTTCTCTCTTTTCATTTCCTCTCTCTCTTCTTCTCCTTTTCTCTTCCATCTTGTTTCCTCCTCCACTTTCTCTTCTTATATCTAGTTATTCTCCATCTCTCCTTCTCATTCTCGTCCTATTAAATTTATGTAATTCCTATTCCTTTCCTCCCTTTTTTCTTCTCCTTGTAAGTCTCTTTCTCAATTTTTCTTTCCTTTTTCCCCGGCCTTCTCTTGCTCTCCTCTCCTTCTACACCTTCTTCTCATTCTCTGTTTCCTTTTCTTTCTCCTCTTCTAATTCTGTTTATTTCCTCTTTCTCCTTTTCTTCTCTGCTTCTCCTGCTCCTATTCCCCTTCTCCATCTCTTCATTCTCTCTCCTACTCTCCTTTTTCTGCGCCTTTACCTTCGACATCTCTCTCTGCTTCACTTCACGCCTTCTCCATCCATTCATCGACTTCTCTCCTTTTGTATCTTTTATTCTCCTTCATCTTCTCTCCTTGTCCTTGTCTTCGTCTCTTCCCTCTTTTATTGTCATTTCTCTCCTATGCACTCTCTTTCTAACCTATCTTCCTCCATCATTCTTTTTTCTCTCATTCTTTCTTTCTACTCGTCTGCTCCTTCTTCTCTTCGTTTTCCTCCTTCTTATTCTTCTGTTTCCTCAATCCCTTCTTTTCCTCTTCCCCTTTTTTCCGATTCCTCTTCTTCTGCTTCTCCTCTTTGTTCTCATTCTCTATTCTCTTTATTTTCATTTCACATTTCATCTCTTTATCTCTTTCTCGATATCTCTCTTTCTCTTCTCTCATTCTTCTCTCCCACACCTTCTCTTCTTTACATTCTCACTCCCTTTCTCTCTTTCACCCTCTCATTCTCGTCTGCGTATTTTTCTCTTATCTTCCTCTCCTTCTCTTCTCATTTTCTATATTCCCCATCTTCTTCTTCACTCTCTTTCATTCCTTTCTCTCCTCCTGTTTTTCTTTTCTCTCTTCTCCTCCTTTCCTACTCTCATTCTCTCTTCTTATTTTCCGTTTTCAAATTTTCTTCTTCTGCTTCTATTGTTCTCCATACTTCGCATTCTCTCTCTTCACTTTCCCTTCCACTTTCTTTTCATTCTCCTCTCTCTTTCTTTAAATTTCTGTCCTTCCATTTTCTATCTCCTCTTCTTCTCTTTCTCCCTCTTACTCCTCTTGACCTCCTCTCCTTCTCTTTCTCTAGGTCCTCTCTTCTCTCTTTCTACTTTCATTTCTATCCTAACTTTCTATTTGTCTCATTGTCTCTTTCTATTTTTTCTTCTCTCCATTTCCTTCTCTCCTTCGCTCCTACAAAACCTTTTTTTCTTCCTTATCACGCCTTATTTTCTCTCTCTTCATCCCTTTCTTCTCCAACTCCTCATCTTATTCCCAGTTTCCTCTTCTTCCCAACTTCGTATTTTTTTTCTCTTACTCCTTTTCTTGTCCCCTGCTCCTTTATGTTCACCTTCTCTGCTTCTCTTCTCTTTGTGTCTATTCCTTTATCTCCTTAACGCCTTCTCCATTCTCCTCTTTCTGTCCATCATCTTATCCTTAATCTCTTTCTCTCTGTCTCTTCCGTCCTATTCTTTGACTCCTGCTTCTTTTTAATCTCTTCTTCCTTCTACTCCGCCTTATTCTTTTTTCTATTCTTTTTAATCTGTTCTTCCTTCTACTCCGCCTTATTCTTTTTTTCTATTCTTGCTTCTCCAGCTGATTCTCGTTTCTCTTCTTCACTCCGACTCATCTTTTCTTCTTCCTCTTTCTCCATCTCTCCGTCTCCTTCATTCCCTACCATATATCTTCTCTTTTACTCTTATTCTCATTCTTCTCCACTTTCATTTATTTTATCTCTTTTTCTTATTTTCCTCCTTCACTTCTAATCATTTCCTTTTCTTTCTATATATTTTTTAACTTGTGACTATGCTATCTGGTAAATTATAATTTACGTTTACTTATGATATCCGTTTTCATATTCTGCATCAGGTATACAGTATAATGTATGTGCTCGTTATTTAATACTGGTCGATTCTGTTTATTCATATAGTTATTGCTTGCATTTGGTTACAGCACTTCCTCTTGCGTAATTAAATATGATTCCACTATTCTAACTATCTCTTATCTTATTGTCAGTTCCCATCTTATCCCAACACTTTATATATATTTAGGGTTACCCAGGCTTTAGCGGGATTCGTCCCTTTCTGGGTAAGCCCATTGAGATTCATCAAATTTCATTATCAAACTTAGACCTCAATACTTTATCTAATCTATGGAATCATTTTTTATGGCTTATTCTTCTCTTGTTCTTGGTTTTCAAGTTTGCACACTGATGGTCAGATGTTTTGTTTTGTTTTGTTTGTCTCTCAATAAATTTATTTGAATTGAATTTGAATTGAATATTAATTTGACAGCAACTGCATAGAGAAATGCATTGTACGATCATTGTGTTGGAGGATCGTGGTCTGACTCTTAGTCTGCAGCTGAGAAGAAGTTACCTACGCCTGATGACAAAGACAAACCAATGGTTATGTCTGGCATGCTTAAAGAACTCTTTAAGTCCCTCAGAGGAGAGCATCAATCCATCAAAAAAAGACAAGCACCCAATCATCAGAGAATGAAGTCAGTAAGTGGGAAAAGCTGAGTTGTGAAAGGTCAGAGGGCATTGCAGAAGACCACTGCAGCCTCTGGTGTTGAATAAACCATGGCATAACAAATGCTGATGAACCCTCATAACCTCTCCACCTCTGGCTACTACCAATAGTGCCATGTGGTTATCAGCTCAGGTTCAGCCAGTGGCAAGGACTAGTGAATCAAAGTACCATTTACAGGTTCAGATGAGCATTCATTCATTTGGTTATCTGGTCTCCTATTGGCAGGGTTGTACTTCCAATGTCACCATTCTTCTCTTTTTCCAGCCATCTCTTTCCGTCTGCCCAATATCCCTCCTACATTCTCCACAATATCCAGTACAATAACATCATTCTTAGTCTTCCTCAGATTGTCTCTTCCTCTGCCACTCTTCCTTCCATTGTAATTTGTAGTTCTTAGAAGGAATCTCTTCTCAAGTTTTCCTGCTTAGCCTTTGTAACAGCTTACGTTTCAATGCTTAGCCGCAGCTACGTGGACTGGGAATGCCAGGATGAGTAGGCTCTTTAAAAAGAGCTATATAATTTTCAGCATGAACGAATATTCATCATAACTGCGAATCCTGATGCTGAGCATCGGAACAACAGAAGGAGAATTGTCTTGTCAGAGGTTCATCCATGCAGAAGAATCCCCGAGAGTATATAGAGCACATCTCTTAATATCATTTCCCATGAATCATGGTGCAAACATTGTATTGTATTAAACGCCCTCTTCCAGAACAAACAACCGAGGGTGATTCCAATATGACAGCCCTCCAGGGAACTTTAGGACACAGCGCCACAACAGCCAGGCCTCCGGAACTATCAGATCTTAGGTTAGTCAGTGGAATGTTCCAAAATGACATATCCATCAATTGAAAGGCTCCGCCTGCTCTGCCAAATGCCCTGCCAACAGATTGATGTGAAAACACCAAAGTACCTACCCAAAGATACACATATCATAAAGACACAGCTGTGTACTGAGAGATATGAAGAGGTTAAAGCAATGTAGCAAGACATGATCCAAAGGGACATCTCACAGACCATATATAACAGACTAATAAGGAAATATACATTGGAGAAAATGACAAAGGAGTGGTGAGTGCATGACATAGACTCAGACAGATGACAGATTAAATAATGTGATCTTTCAATTTCTGCATCATCTGTTGCAGGGCTATCCAACCATTTTGACACCAGCGCTAACTTAAAAGAAACTTTCAATTTTTCTTAGAAATTATTAACTGCATTAAAAATTATTATGGATTACTAACAAGGAATCATTGCTTGTATGTGACTGTATTGTATACCATGAATGGCATGCTATGTAATAGTTCACATTGTCAACGGATAAACTGAATTGCTAAGAAATAGATGTAATTAAGTATAGGTCTTTTCATTATTTTCTACACAAATTAAAAAACTTGAGAAAGCTCAAGTGGGCCACTTAAAGCAGCAATGAGCCCCATGTTTGACAGCAGGGATCTATTGTGTCAGACACTGCAGTAAGTACAACTTAACAGTGTGACAAAATGGGAGGATTACCAGTAGACCAAATTCAAAGAGATACAAAAGCGACAGACAGAAAGACACAGAAACAGACAGACTGCTCACATTGACAACAGACAGACAAGCAGGCAGACTGACATAGATAGGACACTTCATTTACCAAGACACAGTCAAGTAGAGCTTTAAACAGAAGTACATAATGGATGCAGATGTCAAGAAGACCTGACTGACTGATCATTTACATTTGTCTCTTTAATTTCGGCCAGATGGTTCTTCATGCATTCTCTTCTCGTGGCGCTGTCTTCTCCGACCACAGGAAACGACATCAAATACTGGAACAAGAGACAAAACCACAACCAATTATATTAATTAAATCAATTAAATCTATTACGTTGAGGCATTTTTATTATAACATCACTCTTAACATACCATAAAATTAGAAGATGAAATGTGATCCTACGTTTGAGTTCAGCAACAGGCGACATCTAGTCTACTGATCCAAAGAAACCTCTCTTCCTGTAAAGAAATGGGATTTTATAAAGGGAACACAAGGCGTCCAGAAGGTGATTTCCTGGGTTGGCTGTGGTTCCATTCCATTCTTCATACAACAAACTAATTTATTAAAGGAACATCAAGCACAGCTCCACTCAATGGCTAACTGATATTGCTCAATGCTCATGGTCTATTTTCCATCAATATATTCAAAAATTTTCTATCAATATATTCAAAATTAACAGAAACATTTCTCCAATCTCCTTGCTCACCGTAGCTTGAGACTTTGAGAGAAGTTGAAACTGTGACACTGAGTAATACATAAGATGGGATGGAATGCTAATGCTGTAAACTAGGATGTAGATTTAAGATGAGTCCACGAGTGCACAGAGGCCATAGAATAAAAAATTTAAAGTGTCTGTGTCAAGTGTCAACATAGCAGTTTTCTGTTTGGACAAAGTTCAAACTACATGGAACTCCAAGGAAAGAGCCCTGCACCTAGAAATATCCTGCCAATTCTTTACAAGAGCACAGTGGCATACCTGGGAGGCTGGGCATGCACGAGAGGGTCTTTGAGTTCAGACTCCCTGAGGCCCAGACATTTGTGACATGTTTATGTAATATCTTCATTAATTATAAATTCGAAATGACAGACCGAATTATGACTACAAATCACAGTATGAATGAATGATCCAGTTATTTCAGGGATCGAATTTAATCTCTGGCTATTGTGCAAGGTGCCAAAATCTATATAAATCTCAATATACACTTGAAGCGAGGTGAATTCGAACCTGCAACTCTATAGCTCTAAAGCAAGCATTGATTACTAGCATGATTCCAATTTTCTGTAGATCCTCACAATTATTTCTTATTTTGTTATGACTTTTGTGTTAAACTTCCTCTTTTTGTCTCAGACTCCCCTCAATGTCATCGAGGTTAGTGATCGTACAGATAGAGAATGTACGAAGCCCAAAGACCTACTCAATTTCACATTCACTGTTTTCAACATGTGTTTTTTCAAGTGTTCTACCCCAGACCTCCTGCTCAAGAGCCTGCAACACTCCCAGCCATTTAGGCCTCAAAATCCAAAATCACAAACATTACACACTTAGCCCTCCAATCCAGATTAAAAAAAAGTAATGCAAGAATTTTTGGTAAACATTTTCATGAAACAACAATTTTTAAGTGAATTTAGATGAGAAAATGTCGAGTGCACCAGAATTTCTGGTGTTTTGAGTTTGAACCCTAATCTGATCCACGGTTGACATGATCATTATTGGTGTATCAGAACATACAGGTCCCTAGGTTCCTATTTTCAGTGTTTTTATTTGGTTCAATTTAAGCAGCTTAAGTTCAGCAAATAGATTCCTGTTGCTTAGTCTTGGGGCTCCCAACACAATCTTTAACACTCCCCTCTGCAGCTTCATCAATTTATCTAATCACCCGGGGTGGATGGACGGATGAATGGATGGTGTTTGACACTTGATACTGTCTGGCCAATTTTGAATGGTGGCTAGGAGGTTAGTCAGCTGCGGCCAGGAATACTATTTATTTATTTATTTTATTTATTCACACATTTCTATACCGCCCCTTCAAGTCTCCCACTACTCAGAGGCGGTCCCGACAGAGGTGTGTCGGAGTTTACACGCCGAAGCGCCATGAGCAATTGTGAGTGAAGGACTTGTTCAAGGTCCTTACGTGGCGGGTGGGATTCGAACCCGCAACCCTTCGGTTGCAAGGCGGCGACCTTCACCACTACACT
>JAQFXW010003537.1:0-11819 GCA_034693945.1 Dendrobaena attemsi
GCCTTCCTCACAGACAATTATGGGTAAGCAACTTGTCCAAGGTCGCTACTTAGCGGCTCAAGTGGGGTTCGAACCTGTGACCCTTAGGTCACAGGCACCGAATATCCACTGCACCTTCGTCCCAAAATGTGACAAAATGTTTATGCATAAGTCTCGGTTGGTTTCTTTGTTTACAAAACAACACGTATCGGGAATGTACGTTGATGTGGTCCATTTACAGACGGTGCTTGTTGTAGGCCTATAGAATAACCTTGGCGATATCTCTTGTTTTTGTTTCTATGTCAGACCACGGCTTCTACAGATCGTGGAGTAAGACTTACGATTGTTTGTGAATGCCACGCCAAAGAATTCTATGCATGCACGTGTTATGCTGATATGTTTTAGAGGCATTTGAAAACAGGGACAGAGCCACACGCATACATGTATAGAGTCTTGTGTTTGAAATACACCACGTCTTAGATGCACGCCACGGGCATCATAGTGTACATGTAGGCCTATTCACTCAAGTATTCTACTCAAATAATTCTAGTCAGATACTCTCCAATCTATGTTCTGTTCTGATCTTAAAAGTATGGATCTACGCTATAATTGACTATACTCTCTGCTGCTTCGAACTGCTTCCATTTAAATCTGATCTTTGAGGCTTTTGGCGACTCTGGTTCACAACTTTGAGGCACCTGGACTTTGTTTATACTTATTTTATTCATATATTTCTATAGCGCCTTTACAAGTATACTACTACCCACACTACTGCTACCACCACTACTACTATACTACTACTCAGAGACGATCCCGACTACAGCCAACAGGTGTTTGGCAATTAACACGACGAGGAGCTTCGAGCAATTGTGAGCAAAGGACATGCTCAAGGTCCTTGCGCTATGGCTCGGGTCTGATGTTCTTTTGACCGTTCTAAAGTCGGGAAGACCTCTGAATAGTTCCCGCGAAGAGGTATACTATATAACTTCTCGAATGAATGAATGAATGATTCGAACCCGCGACTCTTCAGACACAAGGCGGCGACTGTCCTATACTACATCACCACGTCCCACTATATACCGGTCCAGTTTACTGTAAGCCTACGAATTCTAACCTCAGAGTCAGTAGCGTTCCAAGTTCTCTCGTGTTTCGAGCTAATTGGTCCTAATAGGCCTACAATCGGCCATACAGCTTAGAAGGAAAGCAAGCGGCTTTCCTTTTTAAAAAAACTGAAGAGTGTCAGAAATCCGGAGATTCAGCACCTCATATATCATGCCAGTTTTCCCTCTGTAGATGTCAGTTACAGTCAGTTATACCTTTTCGTTGTTGTTCTCAGTTAAGAGAAGCTTCAGAATTTACCGGCTTTAGCCTCTGCAGACAGGCTAAATGACGTGTATACTGTATACCCCTTGGTGATTGTCCATTCATTGCGTTCACTAGTAACTTTCTTCCCGATACAATAGTAACATGTTGGGAATGAACCGACAAAACTGTTAGCAACTCCAATAATTAATCAATGGAGCGACAAATCAATCGTGTAAAGCAGTAAAAAGCATACGAAGTGTTCATCATTAACACAAGACATTCTGCTGGATTTAGACCAGTTTCCTGGAATAATTATGCGAGTGGCCGCGATGTTAGGCCTATATATAACCTATAGGCTTATCTCGGGCGTTTCAGTTTCGTGCTTATTATGTCCGCGATATGCTTGTCGTTTGTATAAATTATGATCTACAGATGGAGCCACAGGAGAACTCGGATCTCGAGAATTTATAGCACGCGTTTCGATTACGCAATTATGCGACTGTTTATGTTACACCCGATGTAGTAGGTGTCTGGAAGAAATAGCAACGCCGACAGAGTTCCCGATTGAACTATACAACAGAACACAATTCATAACATGCTCTCATACATTACATAGGCCTACCTACATAATTTGCATCAATCAACAAATTCCGTTTATTAGTAAGACAACAACCGAAAGTACAGACAATCTCTGTAACAAACAAACCATATTATGCAAAAACACGGTTGAGCTTCTAAAGGGAAACCCCAAAGGGACAGGTCCCGCTAGCAGGGGTGCCCAAAAACTAGTTGTACATAGACGGCACAGAAGTTTATGAAACAACAATAAAAATGAGACAAACTTAACTAGAAACATTGCATCAATTTACTGTGATAGGCTACTTCAAAAATTAAATTAGAAGAAAATAAAGAACCATTTCATAAAAAATTTACATTATAAATAATAAAGCTGACAAATTAATCAGATACAGTTTGAGTGAATGTTTGAGCCTTCCCAGCTTCTAGAAGGTAAGGAAGTCAATTTCCTTGGAAGGCTATTCCATGATATGTACATACCTACAAACATACATACATATGTACAATAGTCAATTTATAATACGATACATATTGGAACAACCTAATAATCCCTAATGCGTTAAACTTATGCCAATCCACAGCATGTATGCTAAGCAAAGGTTACAGGAGAAGGCACAAAGACTGTATGCTCCTCATTGCCAGAAAGGAAGAAGACTCGTCCAGTTTATGCAAGAAGATGACTCGCAATTCATCCCTAGATCTATATACAAAAATATATATTAACTTTCTAAAAAGATAATCTATAAATAAAGACAATTATAATGTAAACTATTAAACTATTTATTTTAATTTAGTTACTATCTTGTAAACATAATTATTCTGCGTTATTGTCAGAGTGTTTTCTTGCATTAAACGAATATACGTCTTCAGTTTCAGCAAGGTGCTGGAGCAGAAGGAGCAGCTGGAGCAGAAGCATCTTCACCTGCTCCAGATTCTGGACAGCGAACGACAGGCCAAGTGGCACTACGTACAGCAGACGGAGGAACTGACGTCAGAGGTCAAGAAGCTGAAGAATGAGGTCAGGTCAACAGCAGCAGCTGTCAATCACTTTCTGATTGCCTGCAACATAATAAATGTCATCTGCTCTTATTAGTTATTCATTCGTTCGTTCATTGCACACATCTTGTATTTAAATCTCTTCAGGGCAGCTAGAACAGAACTTGGAATAGAATAAAACGTGCTGCGGTGTTTATAATGTATGTAAGTATGTATGTATGTACATGTATATAAAATTATGTGTGTATTTCAATACCGCCTCTTACAGTCGACTACTATTCAGAATTTTGGGCGCCCATAGAAAAATTTATGCGGACGCCCATGGGCAGAACAGCTGTTATTAAGGCGGGTGTCGTTTAGGACGAGGGCTGTTGAAGGAGGCGAATCAGAGGAGTCAGGGTAGTATGACTGTTTGAAGAGGTGGCGCTTCAACCATAGGCGTATTTAGGGGTTTTACGGGTTCAAACCCCCCCAATGATTTTTATCTATGTATTTTTGAATTGTTTGTAGCTAAACCTCCCACGAAATGTTGATTAAAATTGTTTAGGATGTATAGTAGAAAAATCCGAGAAATAGACCCGAAATCTGTGAAATTGCGGTGAATGACTAAAAAATAAATAGAAAGGTCATCAGCTTTTGGTGATTTGCAGAGCAAACATTTCTAGCCCCCCCCCCCTTCCCGAAATCAGTTTCTGGCTATGCCTTTGCTCCAGAGGTTATGCGTTCTTTCTTAACAGGAATTATTACGGCGCTCGTTCAATGAATCAGTAATTTAGGCAAGATTTAGCGTACGTTAATTTGAATTAAAATACATTTAGGTATAATTAATTTAAACTGAAGCAGGGGCATCTCACCATAGAAGCCTTGAAGCAAATACATCCAAGAAATGGGAAGAATTTTTTAGAGTTTAGATGTGGCATAGGTACTTATGGGGAAAGAAAGGTTGTCAGTTTCTTTGTCACCCACCCAGTGTGGGGGCCGGATATGTAGAAGATTTTCATCGGAAAATAGAAGTATTGACTACGGTAATAAAAAGTCACCAGTTTTTTTGGTTCAGACACAAATAATATTCTGCCATGGGGTAAGTTGCTCCAACGATGTCGGGGATAGATAGACTATTGTATTGTATTGTATTTGTGTATTTCTATACCGCCTCTTACAGACCACTACTACTCAAAGACGGTCCCGACTACAGCCCGCAGGTGTGCCGGAGTTTTACACGCCGTAGCGCCACGAGCAATTGTGAGTGAAGTACTTGCTAAAGATCCTTACGCGGTGGGTGGGATTCGAACCTGCAACCCTTCGGTTGCAAGGCGGCGACCTTCACCACTACACTACCGCACCCCACACTATAGTACATTGAACTTGGCAGTCTCCGCAATAATTCTATTCGCAACCTTCGTTTCGTTTCAGCCGCTCGCCGTTCCGCGCAGTGACGACTGGTCCAAGTTCTCGCATACGCTGCAGGAACTGAAACTGGAACAGGTGGAGCAGGAGGAGGAAAACTCGAGCATGCTGTCACAGTCTCCGCTTCGATAAACGACAACCGTGACACGTGTGTGTGTGTGTTCGCGACCGTGTTCGTTGGGACGCGTTACGTAGATATATCGCTTGGGTCTCTGTCGTACTTTGGGAATTCCGGATTTTTTGGTTTCGGCTGATTTTTCGCGACGTGTTTTTTGTTCGCTGTGTCAGAATTGTAAGCTGGCATTGTCGCATAGTATGTTTTTTTTAATTTTGAGCACTTTTGTTTTGAGTATACGTTAAATTAATTACATTAATTTGGAGGTGCTAAAGTAAGACCTGGCCATTGTGGTTTAGTTAGGAATTATTGCGGAAGAATGCTGTCAATAATTATGGACGTCGTCTATTATTCTGTTACCTTGTTGGAGAAATAGAATTGCTTGCAACTAAATTCATGTCTGTTAGTTATTATTATTTCTTCTATCGTTAAGTTTCTTCCTTGCTGTCGATTTTGGGAGAATGTCAACTAGTTTGAATTAACTATATATTATTAAATGCTGACTGCCTGCTAGTACTTAGTAGTGGACTTAAAGAGGCGCTTCAGAATTATATATGAATAAATTCATGAATATATATGTAAGCTTAATGTTACATATTTCTACAAAGCTATAATATTCGAAGTTATCGAACTCCTGGGACTATTGTTTGCTAAGTGTTAATAGTCCCAGATAAAACTGTATTAAATGAAACTGAATAATTTATATGCAGATTATTATGTCATTTGTAAATAATGTCAATATGCCTACTTTTAATATTTAATCTACATTATTATATAAATAAAATTATAGTCGATACTGACTTATAATTATAGAATTATATATATAACAAATTATATATAATTATTTTATTTAATTACTCACATAATTTTTCTATACTGTCCCTTCAAGTCTCCAACTACTCTGAGGCGGTCCCAGCTACATCCCGGAGGTGTGTCTGAGTTTACACATCGAAGCACCATGAGCAAGTGTGAGTAAAGGACTTGCTCAATGTCTCTATGTGGTAGATCGAGATGGGAATCGAACCCGCGACCTTTCGGACGCGAGGCGGCGACTATCACTTGCGCCACGAACCTATATATTAATATATACAATACAAATTATACAATTAGGCATATATAGGGTGGGCCAAAAAAGTGATCTATTTTTTTGCCAGTCAAAAGTGGGAATTTTCAAATAGAACTTTACAGACTGAAAGGCAATTTATTTTAACATTCCCGCTTTTTGAACCGGCCATTTTTTGGCTCACCCTGTATATATTAAGCTTATATAAATGTATCATATTATATTCAATACGCAGATTAAGTCGACCTACAGATCGGAATTAATCGGGAAATTTCCGGCAAAATCCGGCGTTATCTTGACTGTAGCACACAGCGAACGCTGTCTCTCGAATGGATATAAATAATAAGCGACTAGAATAGAAGAAGTCCGACAAGAAAATCGAGTTGACGGCGTCGAGTCGAGTCGAACGCCTCTCACGGATTGAAAACCGAATCACAGCAGCGTATCGGGTTTGGCTTTTCGTTCCGTTCCGAAGGACCTCGGTCTTTAAGTCCAAATTGTGGATAGATTTGGATTGAGTAAACATTTCAATCATAAGACGTGTGTCCTCGGGAAGTCTTTGCGCGCCTTAGAAGTGAAATATGCGTACTGCATAAATCAATCAGTCTATTAATCTATCTGTCTGTCTATCTATCTAGTCAGAGGCTAGCACGGTCCGTTCACGGGGACTTAAATGGCGTGACCTCCATTCAAACGGCGAGCGGTAGTGAATGATCTCACCCATGGGGTCGAGGCCATATACAGTCGCTATAGAAAGATCGATTTACCTTACCTTATCTATCTACCTATCTATATGTCTGTCTTGTGACCAATTCAGATTATGACCAATTCAGATTTCAGACGAACAAACACAAAAATAAATCGTAATCTCGAAACTTCTATAGCGCTCATCGAGGCCAAGCGCAATGCATCAGCCAATTCTCGATCGCTGCGTCAAATCATAGGGTTGTCCAGAGGCAAGTTTGTGGTGGTCAGAGGTCGGAGCAAATTATGGGAGTATGTTGATTCTGTTTGGCCTACATCAGTAGTTCAAATTCTAGATTTTAAGCCATTGAACTAATGCAAATAAAGTAATTCTGAAAATGAAAAAACCAAGAAACCAAAATTTCTTGTTTTTTGGATTTCTTCCTATTTTTATAAAAGAGAAAAACACTGAGAAAACCAAACTGAATTTCCACCTCATCTGAAGCCTACGTCTGCGTAGCGCATGATAAGAAGTGTTTATAATGCGTGACGATTGGTAGACAGCTAATGGCTCTGTAGACGAAGTCACAATGACCAGTAACTATAATATAGTCTAGACCTGGACTATACCATACGCCTGTATACACGCCAACAGTTACTCCTGAATGGTAGGCTTAGGCTATTGTTGCCAGCAAACTAGACGTAAATCATTAGCCCCAGAGTATAGCAATAACATTTTCGCACAACAATGCAGGGAGTACTGATCTGACACTGTCGCCTCGTAAAAACCGCCCTAGATGCATACGACCTATAACATTATAGGCATATTATTATTATTATTATTATTATCAACACCGACCAAATTCAGTGGTAAGGTAAAATATTATGTAGGGCCTAGGAAGTTGTTTGATTTACTTATTCTTCTTTGTGTTCTCTGTCCACCTCAGGTTCATACTCTGTCCATTTGCTTGATACCTGGATAATTATTAATCAATTTGAGTAAGGATGAACTGTCAAAAGTCGTTTGCTTTCTTGGTATGCATTCTGATCATTTCGTTCTGTGGCCACCTCCTTTACCGTCGCGACGTAACTATGAGAATGACAGCGAAGAAGACGCTATCAAGTCCGAAGCCGACTGACCGTCCTTCCGATTCGGGAAAACAGGATAATAATAATTATATCCGACATTGTGTAACTGGACGGATCTTGGGAAAGTTGCCGACCGATTTGGAAACGGTTCCGTTCGAAGTGTCGGTGGGAACATCGCCTGAGATCGGGGAACAGAGAAAGCTGTCGTTCGAGAAGATCTTCAAAGACAAAGACTGGATCCTGCCAGAGGATAGAAAGTGCGAAGAGAAGGCTTCAGGTAGGATGACCCCCAATGAATTAATTAATGTTCCATTGCGTTGGACCTACAGGTAGGCCTACTAATCTTTTGAGGCCTGGCCTACACTCAAATGGCTACACTGTAATATATTGTGGGGCGTGGTAAGTGTAGTGACATTGACCAGGTACCCTGACCTTGACCCGGGGCCTTGACCCTGCCCCAGGACCTTCGAGGACACTGCCCCTGTCCCCAGGACCTCGACGTATGACCTTATAGCGGGCCGTATTTCGTATAGCCTAACCTGTCTGTAATCATGTTGCGGTCTGTCGATGTGAATTTAATAGACGAATGTGTTTTCTTTCTTATCTTTTCCGCACTGAACCATACAGCAACACGAACCAAACTATACCAGCTATCAAAACACATGAATAGCAGACATGCCCAGCCAAAAAACGAATAATATGCCAGCTTAACAAAATTATTCTATTCCAGCCAGGAAGGTTAATTTGTTAATAATAATTGTTTTATTCTCGTTCCCTATAGGTCCTGGATCGACGCTACACTATGCGCAGGAGGTGATCTCTGCTCTTCACTCGATCATCACACAGCTGAAGCGAGAGTTGGGAGTTGATCGCATTCGACTGTTGGATATTCCTTGTGGAGATATGGTCTGGATGAGTAGATTTCTGAGAACGAGGGATGACATTCAATATACTGGATTCGATATAGTTCCGGATCTGATCAGCCGACATCAGAAGGACTTCGTTGGCCAATCGCCCAACTGGACGTTTCGAGTGCAGGACATCGTACGCGATGGACTTAACGAATCCTACGATCTGATCCTCTGTCGAATGATGCTACAACATCTGTTCACAAATGACGTCCAAACGGTTCTCAAACATTTATCGCAATCTGGCAGCAAATTCCTGCTCACCACGACCTTCAATCGAGTAAATGGAAACCCCGAATTGCCAATAGCTGCAAGCGTAAGATTTCGAATGCTGAACCTAGAGCTACCACCGTTTGCACTCGCTCCCCCGTTGTGCCTCTCAAGGGACGGTTTAAAAACCGATGAGCACGGGCAAAACCATTTCTTGGGACTGTGGCAGCTGCCCGTTGTTAGAGTGAAGAACTGCGACAATACGACGAAGCCTTCGTCCTTTTCAGTCGCCCGCTTCGGCGTTGAATTCTACTCGTGCACAAACTGGGGATGAAGCCAACAGTAACGTCTGCTGTACAATCAACTTAAGCTATAGGTTGTGGAATGACCTTCCTCCATTGACTCGTTCTGCGATCTTGACTGGCAGTACTACTTAAAACTTATCTTTTCTCACGGGGTCCAACGCACTGGCAGCGCCTCTGATTAGGTTGTACTTAAAGATTCGCTTTATAAATCTATGAATAGAATAGAATAGAATAGAATAGAACAAGGGTGGTGGACTGGTGGTGAAGATCGCCGCCTTGCAACCGAAGGTTCGAATCCAATTCGCTGCGTAAATACCTTAAGCAAGTTCTTCACTCACAATTGCTTGAATCTCTTCGGCGTATTGACTCCGACACACCTCCGGGCCGTGATCGGGACCGCCTCTGTGTAGAAAATGTACTTGAAGGGGGGCGGTATAGAAATATGCTAATAAATAAACAAATTCTTCAGTCAACTGTGGTGGCCCTACACAATACAACAGACTGTAATTTGATATCGCCCTTCTTACAGAGATCAGAAGTACACACAAGCCCTTATGCTCAAGCGCATTTGTATCGTAGAGCAACTTCGAGTGAAAGACTTACGATTATGTAGCTCTAGTGAATGTCATGTACGTGTTGTGGTGTGCGGGGAACATATTCGGTGCCTCGTAAGCGAAGTAAAATAACTATGAATGTTATGCATGAGTAGAACATTTCTGTGAAAAAAGAATTATAGAAAATCGTGGGAAGCTCGTTAGGGGAAACGCAGCCGAAGAGATTCGAGTTGCTGACCGCTCTCGATAGAGAGGGATTAATTCAAACGAGAAGAAGATACAGACAAACAGATCGACAGACAGACTGAAACAGGAAGCCAGTTCGAGCGTGTTAAACAGAGTGTCAAAGCCCATCTTCGGCGTGTAAACTCCGACACACCTCCGGGCTGTAGTCGGGACCGCCTCTGAGTAGTAGGAGACTTGAAGGGGCGGTATAGAAATGAGTGAATAAATAAAATAAATAAATAAATATCTGGAGATATTAGGCGAAGATTAGAGAGGCAGCTAGTAAGACAGAAACAGAGGGAGCGAGAGACAGGGAGAGACAGAGAGAGAGGGGAGAGGGGAAAGAGAGATAGGAAGAGAAGAAGACAGAGAAAAAGACAAAGCGAGAAAGAGAGAGAAAGAGAGAAAGAGAGAGGGGGAAAGAGAGACAGAAAAAGAGGAAGACAGAGAGAGAAAAAAAACAGAGACAGAGAGGCAGAGAGACAGAGAGAGATAGTAGCAGAGAGACAGACAGACAGAGACAGATACAGAGACAGAGCCATAGACAGAGATAGAACGAGAGACAGAGACAGCCAGTGACAGAATGGCAGAGACAGAGAATTTGAGAGAACAACATGCAGCCTATGCGTGATGCAGTTATGTGATGCGAGAGACGCTGTCCAAGGTTTTCCTGAAGCTACTGCTGCTACTGCTCAGCAATAGA
This sequence comes from Dendrobaena attemsi, assembly GCA_034693945.1. Classification (NCBI taxonomy): domain Eukaryota; kingdom Metazoa; phylum Annelida; class Clitellata; order Crassiclitellata; family Lumbricidae; genus Dendrobaena; species Dendrobaena attemsi. Next base: position 10,120 of record JAQFXW010003537.1, read on the forward strand.
AGAGTAATGGCGACCAACACTGACGACCCCCAACGAGGCCCACTCCCTTCTACCCCACACACCCCCAAGCCTCCCCCAATCCCCCCATCCGCCCAAGCGTCGCCTGAGCGCCACCAAGACGCACACGGAGCACGGTCGACATGACGGCGAGACATAGCTATGGCAAAGGACGACAACGGTGGTTGGTGTTTGTTGGATGTCGTTCCATAAATAAACGAGGAGTCAAATATCAGAGAACGAGGTACGTGCCAACGACGACACGAACGAGGTACGGAGGGAAGGAGGGGAATGGATGCATGGAAGAATGGCGAAGGGATTAAATGGAGGAAAGAAGGAAGAAAAAGAAGAAGGCCTGAAGGAGGAAGGGAATGGAGAAATGAATGAAAGAAGGAAGGAAAGGAAAGGAGCGATGAGATGGAGGAGGGAAGGAAGGAGAATGGATGCATGGAAAAAGAAGAAAGAAGGATTGAGTTGGCCTTAAGGTAGAAGGGAAGGAGGGAGGGAGTTGAGTCTCTGTCTGTCTCTGTCTGTCTGTCTGTTGAGTTCGCTCGGAGGGGCGCTTTATAAATTCAGATTTACAATTACAAAGGGAAGAAATGGATGGAGTGATGAAATGGAGGAAAGAAGGAAGAAAAAGAAAGATTGAGAAGGCCTGAAGGAGGAAGGGAATGAAGAAACGAATTAAAGAAGGAAGAAAAGGAAAAGAGGATTGAGCGATGAGATGGAGAAAAGAAGGAAGGAGGATTGAGGTACGTGCCTTAAGGTAGAAGGGAAGGAGGGATGGAAGGACTGGATGGAGTGATGAAATGGAGGAAAGAGGGAGAAAGAGTAGGAAAGAATGGTGGAGTAGGCCTACAGGTGGAAAGGAATTTAAGAAGGGAGGTGGAATGGACGGAGGAGTGGTGGAGTGATAAAATGGAGAAAAGAAAGAAGAGAAAAGATTGAGCAGGTCTAAAGGTAGAAAAGAAGGGGGCAATGGATGAAAGAGCGGTGGAGTGATGAAATGGGAAAAGAAGGAAGAAGGACTAAGTATAGGTCTAAAGGTAGGAAGGAAGGAGGAAGGGAAAGAGGCTGCATCTCCTTATTGTATTATATTGTATTGTATTTGTGTATTTCTGTACCGCCTCTAACAGACCACTACTACTCAGAGGCGGACCCAACTACAGCTGACATGTGTGTCGGAGTTTCCACGCCGAAGCGTCTCAAGCAATTGTGAGTGAAGGACTTGCTAAAGGTCCCTACGTGGCGGGCTGGATTCGAACCCGCAACCCTTCGATTGCAAGACGGCGACCTTCGCCACTACACTACCATGCTCCTCATGACTGACCGTTGAGTTTCTCCAGTTTTCCGGTGACCTGGAGTTGGTTTCGTTCTTCGTTTTCCATTGCGACGGAAAGAGAAGAGGATAGGGAAGAGGAGGAGAACGATGACCCATAGACGACGGTGATGATGATGATGATTCTCGGTAGATGGTTAACTGGAGGACGGAGGAAGAGGAGGACTGGACCATTGCATCCACCGCACCATCGTGTGTCACACGTCGCAGGTCAATCCCATTCACCTGTTTGATTGACAATCGACCAATCAGTTTGATTGTGGGACGCGGTAGTGTAGTGGTGAACAGGGCTTCTATTCCCCCCAAGCAGCCGGGCTCAAAAACTCATGACTTTCCATTCCCCCCCCCCCTCAAACCTATTTTT